>CAJQZM010019320.1:0-10580 GCA_907164665.1 Colias nastes | reverse complement strand
TTTACGACGGTTCGAGTACTATGGAAAATGTGGATATCTTATATGTAATGAAGAAAAAATGCGTCTTAAATAAAATAATTTAAGACGCATTTTTTCTTTTAGGATATATATTTATATATCCTACTATAGTCTATAGTATTATAATTGTTTGTTTTTTAAAAAGCGATCCGCTTCTGGCACTCGCCGGCCGCTGCCGCGGCACGCTCGCTTTGCTCGCTCGGCTCGTGCGTTGTTTATCAAAGTCTAACCTAACCTAACCTAACTGTTTTCTATTGCAAAAACGATTCGCTTCTGGCATTCGCCGGCCGCTGCCGCGGCACTAACTTAAATGACATTAAACAAGTTTTTAGAATATTCTGAATTTTTTTAATATTTTATGGACTCTTTATATTTTATACGATCTGGCCAAATGTGGATGGCCAAATCGTGAAACGTTGACGATTTAACGATCTGATCAAACTATGTTGGCCATTTCATGAAATGCGACCATTTCGTGAAATGATCGATCATATCATGAAATGAGCAAATCTACGATATGGCCACGACATATACATGTACAGCTACGTACACAACGCGTGTTAACCCCGTACCTCCCGTGTACGTAATGTGCATATGAATATCCATTATCCAGTCATACGTAATATCCCAGCCACACTATGCTACTCGTCCTGCTACTCGTCCTGCTCCTCGTCCTGCTCATCGCGCTGCCGCTCGCCTCGATATTGCCGTCTGGCCACACACTGCTCTACTCGCGCGATTAATCGCGACGCTCTTCAGTTAGGGATGGGTCGTCGACGTATTTTTCATCAATGAGACTAGATCATTAAATGTCGTTCATCAACTAGTCGTTCAACTAGTTAAAATCTTCGACTAGTCCATGTGTAAAATAAATAACTATTATTAAATAAATTCTTAAAACAATAAATTCTAATCTCAATAAAACAATTAATAAATGTTTATGCTTTCTTACAAAAATTATACTCCCTAAAAAAAGTATTACTAAAAAACTTATTATCGTTTGTTTTTATAGTTTAAATTCAAAACATTGGTCTTGTAAACCAAAAATATATTTTTTTAAAAACTTCAAAGAAAATAATTTATTCTTATCAATAAGACTGTTTAGCCGTTGAATTCAACTAGTGCATTGGTGAGCGATGGACTAGTCGAATCTTGAGATTGAGTGTACATATAGACGGTTAATTTAACTAGTCCGTTAATTCCATGACGCCCATCCCTAATTCGCACTCGCATTGCCGGTCCTTTGACTCGCGCGCAAAAGCCGACAAAATAGGGAGCAGTGAGCAGGACGATGAGCACGACGAGTGGCATGACGAGTAACGTGGCCACACTACGTCCCTGCCTACTTCCCTCGTCACTTCCCATACCACTCGTCGAGTCGTGTGGCTGGGGTATAAGATATTGAATATGCAAGAGAAAGTAATCGTTGAGAATCACGAAGATTTTGCGCTTAGAGTTTTAGTGATTTTTCTTCTTTTTGTCACCTTAAAGTATTTGGTCAAATTAAACGTTTATCGAAATCATCGCCCGAATTTATAACCTTTGTAGAGATCATATTTGGTGATAGCCATACAAAGTGAAATAATAAGTTAGCTTACGCATTGTTTCTCCTTTCGTTAACTGCATCAAATAACGTACCTGTAAAAGAAAGAATAACATTAATTAGCATTAACAATAATAGCTTTACATGAATTTATATTCAAAAACGTTACATACAAAGTACAAGTATCTCTTCTACATGTTCAATTCCGATAAAAAACACCTGTTCCCTGCCGAATAGATTGTATGCTTCAGACATTCCTTGAATTTAAACGACGATACTATTTTTATTTCGTTTCGTGTAGGAACGATGTTTAGTGTTTAAAAAACAGATCGTGCAGTAAAAGTTAAATAAACAAAAAAATCTCGTGACGATTCTAGATTTATAATTAAAACAAACAGCAGTTCATAGTTCAAAACAAACAGCAGTTCATAGTTTTATCATTTATGAACTGCAAACTCATGTTGTTTGTGATTTGTTTCATAATTTCGGTTAAATGCGATTTAAATACTTATGAAGTACATAAGTATAAGTAAGAAAACAAGGCAAGTTAGTGTCCTAGTAAATACTAGATAGTCTGTAGCTATTTATGCCTTCGCCGTTTATTGCACAATTTCATAGCGTATTTTCATTACAACGCCTTAAATTACCATAGAAAACAAACCCATAGAGAACCCTAGAACCAAAACACGCTGCCAAACGCACGAGCTAAACGCTGCAGCTGGCTCACTATTCACCATCACATTGACTCATAGCCATAGGTGTCAGAATTCAATTGTTTTCCAAACAATGAAAACTAATTTCCGCTGTCATTACACCGGCGACCGCTTTGATGGAAAACACGAAACAAAGCATACCGGAGCATATTTTGCGCCTGTGTCATACTTCAAAGTCTGGAGTGATGTGAAATTCCTACGGACAAAATTATTTCATAAAAGTGTTCGTTATTGTATAATTATTTATCATCACCAGTTATCAATATTAATATTTACGTCATGAAGAGTACCTAGTTTTAGAATACATGCTAAAAAAATTATTATCTATCTTGAACAGTTCCCACACAAACGATTGCAATCATAAACTACGCTCGCAATAAGTTCATACGATAACTATGCGCTACGCTGATCTCAATAACAGATAACACGCTCAGCGCAAAAGCCTTAATGAAAAATCTATGCAAATATCAACAGCGGACGTGTATAAACCGCTTATATTTAAACTTATTAATTCTAGCGCGAAAATTAAACATTTCCCCGCCATGAAGGCCCGATATCCCGCCCATTTATTATTCGTGTCCAATAGGGCCGGGCCATTTATCTCCTTTACAGCTACAGGGTGCTCTGTCTGCTCGCGAGAAAAATGGGATTCTCTAACGAACATGCATTGAGCCGACGATTGCCTTAAAGTTTTGTTTTTGCTCGTTTGATACAGCTTTCCTTGGAATCGAGCTTCACTTTATGTGATCTTTTAATACCACTTTTAAAAGGAAGAAATTCTCAATAGGATTTATTTGCTTGTTACCGTAAAAACCCGTCTCTTATTAATTGGTTCGAGCAGTACGTTTAAATGATATTAAAGATTATTCATGTTATTCATATCCCATAAAAAGGTTCAGAAGTTCAATAAGATATAGCAAATTGTCATATAGAGTCGGATTACATTTATGTAACCTTAATTAATAAAAAGTGATATAATTATATCACTTTTTATTAACTATACTGTAATGAATGGGAAGTAAAGATTTAATTAAATACAAATATCAATATAAATAAAGTTACTTTCATAAATACGAGACAGAGTAGGCGCCAGAACCACATTCTTAATTAAATCCTGAGAATGAGGAAGCAATATTTTTGCGTAATAATAAATTTCGAAAAACATTATAATATCAACAAATACCGAACATCATTGTTGATTAAATCAAAAGCATTCCACTCTGTCATATTCCAAACATGCATCCGTTTGACATATTGGCATTTAAAACATGGGTACAATTCGAGCCTCCAGCGACCAAAATATTCCTTTGTCATTAATTAATTTGGAAGTTACACGCAATTCCAATCACGTGGTATTGTTTCCCTCATTCATCGTCACGTCTAACACGCGAATATTGACGTGACCCGCTTATTGGCATTTAAATGTCATATGCGGATTTGAGCATATGCCTCTGCGACAGACTTCCTTTCTCTGCTTAAACTATTTGGGTGTATAATAGTAATATACCTCTAAATCACGTATAGTGTACTGTACCTGGTGATCTTCGTTCTACCTGAAATTGTTTTATTTCTATTTCTAACCCACAAACAGGAAAAATAGGCTGATCTAATAAAATATGAAGATCAAAATAACGAGTAAATTAACTTAAAATATCTTAAATAGGACACGATGATTATCGAGTCCTATTTATAAGATTAAGTTGTATATAGCGGCAATGATGATTAATCCCACCGGTGACTCAGATATTTAAAGGTACATTTTTGTCTTTGTGCTCTCGAGCGAACGAATCTTACAATGAATCATTCAAATTTTATAATATCAAAACAAGACTACTTTTACACCTTAAAACCAAAACTTTACCCAATACCATAGCTAACATTCTACGCATAAAAAAAACACACATGTTTATAGATAATCAATTCGCCGTCATGGTACAGGCGTGACAAGAGGCGCGTGCGCACAGCATCCTTGATGCGCGCATCCTTAAATGGCGACGGCCCGTGTTAGGTTGATCTAATGTCGATGTTGAGACGCATTTACGCCTAATGAGTATACACAGCACGAACACGACGTTAAGTTTGAAGAGTACTTAAAGAAATACACACGCTTGTTTGACTAACTGTAGTACAGGATCGTCTTATTACTGTTATAAATTATAGCAAACCTTTTGATGAAAAGAAAACTTTTTTTATTTATTTACCTATTGTTTGAAATATTGAGCATGTTGTAATCACTTATTTAAGAAATTACATAGTGAAACGCAAACTGATTAAAAAAATTGTAACGTCAACTATTTGTTAATTTAGGATTCTATTTGCTTTTACCACAACAATTGCCTACATAATCGCACATACAGTCACAACTCCGAATAAAGTAAAACACATTTCCAAATAAAAGTATATAAAGTAAATATCCAAGTACTTTCGATAAACTTCTGTCGCAAGTAAATGTCACCGGTCGGTAGTTTGGTCCGCGCCGCCGCTCTTGGGCAGCGAAAGTGGAAAGTCAATTACAACTAACCACTCAAATTACTCTGTGTACCGTATTACCACAGACTAATAATAATATACTACGTATACAAGTATTACAGTGCAACTTGATCGAGCGTTGTCTAATGTGTACCTACATCGGTGAACTAGACGTTGAATAGTTGAGTTTATAATACTTTTACTGCCTCATTATTGGTCTCTGTTCATAGACCATACCCAATTTTCGTATAAGATTTATACATTACTCACCCGATCCAACGGATGGTGTTTTCATTACTGCACACTATAAGTTATTATCACTACATAGTATAAAACAAAGTCGCTTTCTCTGTCCTTATATCCCTATATGTATGCTTAAAATTGTAAAACTACGCAACGGATTTTGATACGGTTTTTTTTAAAGATAAAGTGATTCTAGAGGAAGGTTTTAGTATATAATTTATTAGGTTTTAGACAAAGCGGGCGAAGCCGCGGGCGGAAAGCTAGTTACACAATAAATGTTACAGGCTACCAAAGACTTTAGGACATTCAGTCCAAAAATAATATCTTACATTTTGTTCCTACCTATAAGGTTACAGTTCGTGGTTCAAAATCACAAACAACCACCACCCACACACGTAAACTATTTGCTACAGAGAGGTGTTCAAAACCTTTCATCTGCGCAGCGGCAGAGCGCACCATAAATCCTTCCTCTTTGATGCCGTAATAGCTCAGCTTAACGACACAAGTTCCCGCAAATTCCAAACGAAAGGAATTCTAGGCATTTCGTACGGCACAAAGGTGTTTAGAATTTATTTTGCGGTCTGAAAGAGAAAGCTCTGGTTACTTTAAGAAATATAATTTTCTGAGAATAGATTCAGAATTATGGTTTTGAAAATGTTCACGTATTCTGGTAGGTAATGCCGAAATAGTATTACATTTAATGTGTATTAAGTGTGGAAAATTAACATGACCAAGATTTAGTTAAAAAATAGGTTGTCTGTAAAGTCGGTTTACTGACGATAGTTGAACGTGACAACGTCTTAAGAAAATACTGATGGAGCTTCTTTGTCGCTCGTTCCGCGCTCTCGCTTGCACTTCAAACCTTACATGGAACGCCTCAGAGCGAGGTAACGCCGGATGAGTCATGTTTTTTCGTGCGTGCAGCCGGCTTTATCGAATTATAAGACGTTGTCACGTCAAAATGAAAACAGGCCCAAAAACTAACTGGACCACATCAGATTACGTCACGCCATTGCTCTACTACGTGTTTACGTGCTAAGTAGATTACGAACGATAGCTTATTTTATCAGCTACATAAACATACGTACATTATAAAAATGTCCACTACACTCGTTATCTAAATAATCCTAAAAATAGAGCCATAAAATATATTCGTAACCCGAACTTCCGAAGTGTGACGCTTTCTGAGGAATTCTAATTATTCCAACAAAATGACAATTATTTCTCGAATAGAAATCTAGTGGCCTTGTAGCATCGGCAACATGCCAGATCGCACTTGACCGCTATTATGAATACTGAGAACTGACACTGTGACACTATTGTCACAATGATCTTTTTAGATTCCACGTTTTATAATGAAAGACGACTCTTTCCGCGATGTAATTTTACGTGTAATAAGGTGACGTCGAGCGAACAAAATGTAAAGAATGCACATTCCGATTGTATTACTGCGTATCTTTAAAAAGGAAATGTTGAAGATATTCTGAAAAAAAGCCATATCGGATAATATTATGAAGTGATAAGTGATGGCGCATACGTTCTAAATTAATTTTCTAGTTGTGTTCATGGCACTATGTCATTGTTACATCCGCGAATAGATAAATCCCTCAGTATAGGTATAATTGGTGTTAAATATACGTCCGTCCATTCGTGATTGGCGTATCACAAAACTGGGTTATCGATCGCTGATATGACATGATTTGCTCTGATTTCGTTTACGAATTACCACGCGGAGTTTTATCAATACCAAATGTAATAGTAACCTTTTTAGACATACAATAACACATAGTAACAATAGGAACATTATTATATTTACAGATAAATTTATCATTCTCCAAGTACAAATAAAAGGCAATTTTTCATCATTCATAACACAGTTAAACTTAATCTTCCCTATACGAAATAACAGAACCTGTCCAGCGAAAATTCTACAAATAAATCTCCTAACATTTCCAAACAAGTCATCCGAATCAATCATCTTCCTGAACCGTTTACCGAAAAACATTTTTGCCAGTTCATTGCTCTCCAGAAACAATGTACTATAGGTACCTACTATAGCGACGAGAGTACAGATGGCGTCTGTCCGTCTGATATGGAGGCTGTGTTTAACTAAGGTGTGTTCTACAGGTCTTTGAACCTGGAAAAAGTTTGATAACGAGGGTTGGTTTGATTGATATGCGAGGCTCTGAACACTTTGTTTATGAATTATTTGTGTACGTAATAATAATATCAGAAAAGAATAACCCTTTTAAAAATTATACCACAATAATACAAGATAAGCTATTATCTTCTTTTCCGGGTTGTCTGGGAAAGACCACTTGCGATCGATTTGCGATCCGCCCTCTAAACAGTTTTCAGCTACCTCTTCTTTCTCTTTTCTTTCTTAATATGGTGTACCATTAAGTATTTTTTCATTAATTCCTTCCTTTAAACCTTACGTATACGAATACTCTGAACTATGGGCGAACCTCAATTCCCGGCATTAGATAAACAACAATGAGTCCTATATCAATTAATCCACAACAACGCACCAAACTCGTACTCCAAGCACTCCATAACCAAGATAACAAATTGCTATTTGTGCTATACGTTACAAGCTCGCGTTGTTGAGTCTTCAAACGCATGCCGGAATCTGGGGCGATGGATAGCATGCGTCGCTCTATAATTACTGTGCTAAATTACGAATTTCTCTTATGTTGAGATGCGGCTAAATATTGAAGTATGATACAAAACGGGCGGATTACTGGAAGATGAGTCTGTCGTGACGCGTCGTTGAATCATAGGTTAAAGCCGGTATAGAATCAAGCACAAAATCATAGTTGAAATCCTTTCCTCCTTGCGAAACTATAATTTACTATCTTTTCGGCGAATTTAGCCAAAGATCTTTCTTATGATCTTTATGATAATTATTCTAGAAGTCCAAATCATGAGCAATGCTCAAGCTAACAATATTTTAATAGATGATTTAAGTTCACACTCATCCCACTTCTAACAAAGTATTCTCATTTGAATCAAAAACCAGATGCGTCACTACGAAAGAAACCACACACCCGTGCGTTAATTGTTTCCATCAACTCTTAACGATTTCTCACTGTATAAAACTAGAACCCAGCAAAGCTTCCAACCAATAAACGTTTTATGAGTGGTTAAAACGAGCGCTGATGGATCCCATCCATATGCCCCGATATCCCGATAGACTACAAGGAAATAGTTTAACGATACCACACTCAAATGGAATGTTGAGCCAAACCAAGTGGCCACTAATCTAAATGCGGTAACTCAAATAGTTTACATTATTTCAACACACTTCTTTATCTGCTCCTAATAGTTAGAGCGTTGACTTGTAATAGAATTTCGATATCGATAGCCGATTGTTATTCGAAAATAGTATAAATTAGGACGATCAATATAATAAAGTTAAGCGTCTTCTATAAATACGCAAAACTTTTCCAATCATCGAAAGATAAACACGTTTACCAAAGAAGTACACGCCCATAAACACATTAAAGTTGACAACTGCGCAGTCACAAATCCGAAAAAACGACTAAACGTGTGCGGAATGACAAAACTAATTAGTCATTGTTTAACATAGTACTGAGTACATATTTGTGCAGTATGAAATATTAATGAGCCTGCCCTTTACAAGGTCTCGCGTGCGTGGCTTTAAAATCGTAAGCGCATAGAGCGGAGCCTTGGCGCGATCTCTAGTCGAGATTCTCCTCTGATTATCGGTGACCTTATCACGAAGCAATCTTTACACACGTGTGAAATCTCCTGCTTGTAGTTCAGCAAAGCTATGTCATAATTTTAGAACTTCACGTATAAAGACCTATCGACGTATCGACCTTCGAAACTCCTGTTTTATTGTTAAGCTCCTTCCAGCTTATAGCTTTCAAATATAACAATATCAATATGGCAGATAAACAACAACAATATAATATTATGTGCGTGACCTTGTTATGCGCCGGCGAAGCGTGAACGCGTAGAAAATTATGCAATCATAACACAACAAATGCAGTCTTGAGAATCCCCTGCGAAACCATTTCTAAGAAGTGAAACATATTAAGTTCAGTAGTTTTGTTTAGCGGTTTCCTTGTGAATAGAACAAACATGTATTATTATATGTTATAGCAGTATTATTTCCAGTACGAAACAGTGATCGCGCCAGACGACCTATATAGCGCTGTCATTTTTCCACACTGGATATATTACTGCTTTAGTACATCATGGTACTGGGGCAGATCTAAACACGCAATGTTGTTAAATAATTTACGGGAAACAAACAAACGCTACGACTCAATTCATATGACCGTTTTCCTCCGCAGTTCCGTTGAATATCAGACCCTTCAAATTTCAATTTCACAAAACTCGTTTATTATCGCTCAATTAAACACATTGATTTAAATACGTAACATAAGAATCCCTAATTTTCAAGTTCCCGAGAAAGAATCACAATAGAAAGTTTATTCAATTCAAATTGACCGTTACGACATTCCACATTTGAAATTTAAATCGTTCTCTCGATTCAAACGACAGATAAAAACAAAACGCAGATCTATTAGTAATAACACTTTAAACTTTTACTGCAACGTGAAACTTTACTGAGACGGAAAATATAACATTTTCCAAGGATCACATACATCATACGGTAAGTAAGAGTAAATAATAACATTAGAAAATGTTAATTCCCAAGGGTGCAGTACAGTTGCATGGCTGTAGGATATTTAGTGAGCGACCTCGTTGCAATTTCGTCCTCGACATAATGTTATAGCGCATAAATAAATACTGCGGTATTATATTTAATGTGAATACGACTCAACGATATATATACTTAGGATTAAAATTTTATTTGTAATATAATATTCTTTATTTTTTGAACGTTTAAGTCTTATTAATCCAGATTAAGTAAATAACGGTTTCACTTGTAGATATAATACCAATCTGGTAGCCTTCCAAAAGATAAAAACCATAAATTAACAGCAAACATTTATGGTAATATGTCTAAAATTATATAACAACAGACAAACAAAATATTGTGTCACTTAAATGTAATACAATTTCATATCGAAAGTAAAACGTTATGACGTCACTGCGTTTATTTACATAAAACATTTTATGACCACTAAAAGTTAACAAAAAGTAGTGTAGTTAGTCTCATAAAAATTTATAACGCGCAATATAAACATAAAACGTTTCGTATTAATATGTAAGTATAATCGATTTATTAATTCTTTATGTGAATGTATTAATGACCATTATTGAAACACTAGCTGTGCCCCGCGGATTTACCCGCATTGCTCCGCTACTGCTGTTCTTAGCGTGATTATATATAGCATATAGCCTTCCTCGATAAATGGGCTATCTACATAATAGATAACAACGAAAGAATTTTTCAAATTGGACCAGTAGTTCCTGAGATTAGCGCATTCAAACAAACAAACTCTTCAGATTTTTAATATTAGTAACATAAAAAGTATACCTAGATTATCTCTTTCTATCTTATAAGTGATCTGTTAAAATAGCAAATTGTTATAAAAGATGTTAACAATACTTTTGATACTTCAAACCTAAGCTTCAAACTAAACAAATTTATC
>CAJQZM010019313.1:0-11426 GCA_907164665.1 Colias nastes | reverse complement strand
GAAATTGAAGGTGACTTTAAGTAATTGGTATTCATTTTATTATTCGTTTATCTATACTGACTGCAATTTAGATATTATTTTTTACAAATTCACCCATGTAGGTATTATTTTTTTCTAAGACTAAACTTATAAAAAAAACCTTATTATTTTTTATACACAATTGAAAATATGCTGAACACTGTTCTCCTTCTTTCTAGCAACTTAAAGATGAACTCGGCGAAGTGGTTGCAGAATTGGAAGGTCTCGACGGCCAGGAGGAGTGCAAGCAGAACAGTAAGGCCAAACAGATGAGCATAGGCAGGAAAAAATTCAATATGGATCCCAAAAAAGGTAACTATTTTAATCAGACACTATATAACCACTATATAACAGTACATGTGTTTTGAGCTGATAAGTCTATTCAAGGGAGTTGCATTTTTTTAATTACCATTGTTATTTGATAAATTACCCATTCTAAAAGATGTCTAGACGGAGTTTCCTAAATGTAAAATTAATTCGGTTCAAACGATTTGTTAGCTGTCAGTTACAGAAAGAAATCTCAATGAATTGCCTCTAAGAAAGTATTTAGAATGAGCGTGGCGGGAGGAAGAAGCGTGGATCTTAACAGTTAGATAGTCATTCATTTTTTTTTCACGAATAGTATAATACGCAATTTGCTATGTTGAAAGGAAATAAGTTTTGGGATACATACTGCAAGGCAAGTGCCACGGTGACAAATAGCGGTCATTGTTACAAAGCAATTCCTAATGTCGAGTGATACAGTTAAATGCAGTTCACTTGAACAAATAAGGATAAATAGCTTAAAATACGAATATTCACCACTCTCATCCACAATTGAATAATTTACATAACTAAACTTCAATGTTACGTAATAGGCATAGAAATTATTCGTTCGCACGTTTTAGAAACTACAAGGTATAAGCGTTTCAGGTTAGGTTTCCTTAATTATTTATGAGTTTGTTTTAGTTGGTAGGTAAGCGAATGATATCTCTTTGTTGCGTAATGGCTTTAATCAATTGGAGTAAGGGATTGCGCAAGCATGATCACTGTATCTTACTGTTGTGGATTAGACAGTGAATAGAATTACTCGTTATATTCAGAAAATAATATGTATTCTAACTGGCATATGTCAGCATTTCTGAAGCACAGGTGTGTTGTTCCCACGACGGGCTTGAAAGACCGCATTGTTGACATAGACGGCAATACCACTCGTTTATGCATTTTTACATTCATCCACCTGGCATATGTGTGATGATTTTTGAAACACTATGTTGCTAAACACTGTTCAAATAACAAAGTGTGTATGTAAAAGGATAAACGGAAAGTGTGTTGACATAAAAAGTACCTTGTTTATCTTTATAAATTATTTGACGTGCAACTTGCATTGTTAAAGAAAGAATAGCAATTTAAGTAATGTTATTGCCGTTTGCACAATTTCCATAGAAGGTGTAATTATTTACCCTACATTATGGTCAATCGGCTTTAATTTTCTGCGCAATTAATTAACTTGGGTCATTTAAATTGCTCGCGTGCATGAATACTTATAGAGAAATTAAGGGCATTAAAATCATTACCTATTTACATGGCGTTTTTATATTACAGTTACTTAGGTTTAATTAGAAACAAGTAGTATAATTACTGAAGCTAAACGGTTTTATATGTATACAGAAGTAACGACGCAATTACAGATATAATTCCCTCCCATCGCAGTCACATTTATCATCGTTAATATTGTGAACCAAGGCTAATAAAATCACAGCGTACTCAGAATATGCAAGTTGGTTGCGCCAATTTATGCAGAATGACCGCTACGCTAACAACGTTCTCTGTGTTCATCTTTTATGTTTTCATCCGTCTCCTCCCGCGATGTCCTTTTTTGTCAGTGACAATTTATCATTCTGCTATTTTCAATTTTTCATGGTCTTAGATTATACGAGACATAGTATAAAAAGATTTCCATTTATTTTTAGTACAAAGATACTAAGAGCTTTTTTCAACGCTAACGTTAAAAGATATTCCTGATACCTATCGTTTTACTCGTGGAAATAAATGAGCCGCATCGTCAGCTTATATAAAAATTTTGTCGTGTAACTTGAGGCATTGGATTTCTCGGAATGTAAAGGCCTACGTTCTACTCTCACTGTGGGTGTTGGGTGAACGTATATGACGTCAGGGGTGAGCAATAAACCATGACGATTGTGACGTCATTTGGACAAGAGTAGCTATAAGTATTGTAGGTATTCAAGTCTTGCAAGTTGAAAGTTATTCGAATAAATGCTAACAAGTGATTGTCTTGAGAATCTACTTGAGGCTCGAATTTAAACGCTCTCGTAAAGATTAAAATGGATTTTGGTATGAAGGCCTTTGGTGCTGAGTCAGGGAAATTAAATTTCTAGTGGAGCTTGATACAATAGCTAGTTTTAATACTGCATTCTTCAGTTATTGTTGCATGCCTGAGTTAAATTATGCGCACACGAATTTTTTGCAAATATTTGTAATCTATACTTGCTTCTTACCTTCGATAAAAAAGTAAGTTAAACCATAAAAGTTGATCTCTGCTTTTATGTCCCGCCCTAAGTATTAAAGATTAGGTTGTAATTTTTCTCAGAAAATTACTTCCTACTTCGCTCATCCTTTCAGATTTGATCTTACATGAATTGGTAGTTAATATAGATTTCAAAAATGTCTATGTTATATTGAGTACTAGCGACCTAACCCGCCCCGGCTTCGCACGGGTGCAATGGCGGCCGGCCGGTACCGCCGCAAACGCTACGTCCCGCAATTTTTAAATCTGTAATATCTTCGAAAATATTCACTTAAATCATACTGTGTAAAGGGCCATATAGATCTATATTAAATGAACAATGTATTCAAGGTATTTAATTGGTTAAGGGTTAATGCTGTATTGGTTAAAATCGCTTCGAAAATTAGCCATTATTTTTATTGTAAAAAGTAAATGACAAAAAAAAATTATTGTGGGTTATCCATAAGAGATAGACATATACCATCACGGACTTTTCTGTAGAGTGTAGACCTTTTCAATGTGTACAATACTTAGTACATTATTTTGATAAAACTCGTAGCCTGCGTTTGCAATGTAAGCGGAAAAAATGTAATTATTTACGACATCACATTAGAAACCTCAAAAATAACAGTACTTCTCACTATTTAATGGATGTTATTATACATATAAACCTTCCTCTTGAATCACTCTATCTATTAAAAAAAACCGCATCAAAATCCGTTGCGTAGTTTTAAAGATTTAAGCGTACAAAGGGACATAGGGACATAGGGACAGAGAAAGCGACTTTGTTTTATACTATGTAGTGATGATGCATTATAATTAACTAGAATGCTAAATAATAAAGACTAGATATAAATAGCTAAATAGTTATCTGCAGCTCCCCCATCTCAAAGCCAGTTCATTTATTTGAATTCCTAACATCTTTTCAATTACGCTGGAGAGCCTAGCCACAGCGCTTTGGCCTTTGACGAAGTAACAGTTCCTTTTCGGACGGACTGCATTACTGAAATACATTTTTGAAGCGGAACACCGAGTTTGTTTGCACAGATTTTTAATCTGCTAATGTATAATACGTGTACTACGATGGCCACTTGAAATACTGAATGGGGAACCATTTTGAAATTAAAGTTATTACAACGAATTTGTTAATGCACTTTCGTAATTGTACTCAACGTTATTAAATAATAATGTCGCAAAATCAAGAGAGAAATATTTCTAAAGAATTCAGATATGTAATTTGTCACAATACTTTTTTACGTAATTGTGTTAACTGCGCAATAAGCAGTTGAGGATGTTCCTTGAATCACCCGTACGGTTGTTACAGGTATAGAGTATTTGTACGAGAACGGATTACTACAAAGGACACCGGAGGACGTAGCGCAATTCCTTCACAAAGGCGAGGGGCTGAGTAAAACCGCGATAGGCGATTACCTCGGCGAGCGCTCGGAATTCAATGAGGCGGTACTCAGAGCCTTCGTTGAACTTCACGACTTTACAGACTTGATACTCGTACAAGCGTTAAGGTAAGTCTCATTTCAAAGGAGTTTCGATTTATTTTGCTTTAGGTCTTCATTCAGCGCGTTTTTATCTTAATACAGATTGATTACATGGAAATCGCTTTGTAACGTGATCTTTTTTTGATTAATTACGCTCCCCTCGCCCTTTTTGATAAAATAAATTAAAGAGATTATTTTTTCTTGCACTTTTTATTAACAATAAATGAAGTGAGAACATCCATTATGATTAAACGTTTTTACTACTACTTAATTTTAAAAGGAAACGTTAATGATATATTAAATATTAATGTTGTTAAATCTGCAAAAAGGATACGAGAATGGCTGCGAAAATAAGTGAACGCCCTATTAGGATTTACTCCTACCTGCATTGCAGAAAGAAACGACGGAAAAAATAACCACTATTCCTGTAAAAAAACACAACAATTGCCTGTGTATCTATCTGTTAGCTGCAGCCACGAGTTGCAATACAGTGAGCTTTTGTGGAGCTTTATTTTACACTGTCTATTATCTATTGTATATGTATTTTTTACCCTAATGAAACAGCTATACGTACCATACGATTTTGTAAATGATTATATTCATTATGGAATGTAATATGTAATTTTACTATTCAATTGGAATTTAGGCAAAAATTTGGTTGTTGTAGATCTTATCCAAAAGGCTACATTATTTTACTAGAATCTACCCATTCGCATATTCCGAGTATTGTATACGGCTTCTCATATACCCACCCATCAACCCAGACTTCTCGCTGTTCCAGACAATTCCTCTGGAGTTTTCGATTGCCTGGTGAGGCGCAAAAGATCGACCGCATGATGGAGAGTTTCGCGCAACGGTACTGCCAACTGAACCCCGACATATTCACGAACGCGGACACGTGTTATGTGCTCAGCTTTGCGATAATAATGCTGAATACGTCTTTACATAACCCCAGTGTGAAGGACAAGCCGACGCCGGAACAGTTTGTGGCTATGAACCGAGGGATCAACAATGGTGGGGATCTGCCTCAGGAGTTGCTCTTGGTGAGTTGATTTGTGTATTATGATATTATGTTATTGTGTATTACAATCTTTCTCGCAAGTTTACAAATTGTCAAAAATTAGCCTCAGTTATGAGTCACATCCGCTAACAATTCTACGCATTATTTTTCGTCTATTATAATCTAACGGAGTTTACAATTTTACGGTGACAAATAGAGTATAGATAAGGAGGATAACATAACGAGATTTTATAGGCCGCACGGTATTAGATGATAGATTTATTTTGATTCATAATAACAAAGTTTCGATAATTCTTAAATAAATTATATTAAAGAAAACTGACAGTTAAACTAAAATTAAAACAAATTAAACCGTCTATACGTTGGGTTTACTGTCGTACTTAAAGTGCTGATGGATAGAAAGGGTTACTTTCGCGTTAATGCGTAGAGATTATGTCGTTATCCCTGAAGTGGTTAGTGGTAATGAACACAGAAATTAGAGAGTAGTAATTGAATTGATTAACTCTTAATTACAAATTTATACTCAAACAAAAATTAAGTTAAGATGATATACAAATAAAGTCTAATTTTCTTGTTCGGTGATGCTAGAAATTAGAATGATGTGTATTTCTAGGTAAGATAACGCTATGTTACTATGGTCTTGTTAGACTAGTTATCACTTGGCTGTCACCTTCACAAATTAGGACATTTCTTATGGTTGACGCATATATTCATCGGAGAAGGCTGTAAGGCTTGCAAATGTATGAAATAACTGAAACTAAACTTCGGGAAACTAACTTCTTACATGCGTGTTTATTGAGAATGCAAAGGAACCTGCGTGCATAATATAGGCCTTATTTCACAAATGTTAAGTTTCATTTTCGCGAACGCTATAGAGTATATTCTATTCGAATTCAGTTAATAGGTTTAGTACGTTGTGGTAACAGATAGAGACACGGTACAGTCTATCGGGACTATAAATTGTTTGAATTGATAATTAATAAATTGGATCACAAAATATTGATCACTTAGGTATGTAAAATAATTGAATTAATGTGCACGAACCTTAACGTTTAGTACATAGAACACATTTGTCTATGACATACATATGGCAACCTTGTAAAATAAAAAGTTCATACGCGATATAATTATTATAAATGATAAAAACATGGAAGGACAAGAAGTATGTTTATTTCAATTAATGAAAATTGAAACGGATACCATAATTACTATAATCATTAATTACATAGTTAATATTATTATAATAGCTTCAAACTAATTTTCTATTATCGCTAATGAAGTTATTAAATAGTTTCGTATTAAAGTTTCAACGGCCCACTTATAATTTAACAAATGTGTACAGTTAACGTAAGGTTAACGTAATGCAAATGTAGGCTACATTAGTATTAGTCCTTGTTAGTTTATAAAATTAACCTAGTTTGCTTTACCGTTGTAATAGCAATGGTATTTCAAAATTCTTCAGGCGTGCTTCGAAAGGCATTTAACTAGCAGCCTGCCTCGGCTTTGCTCTGTTTAACAATAATTCACCTATATAAAAGATTCAAGACGACAAAAATGTCCGATTTTCCATGACTATAATTAACATATATTTACCTAATTTCTGTCATTTAATTATTTTGCTATAATAATATCTTTAATACCTAAACCATGGATGGATTAACGTAAAATAGCTCAAGCGCCTGAACGTCTGGTTGCGTCTGAATGAAATTCTATCCTATAAAAGCAACCGCGGGCTGAAACTAGTACAATAATATTACTACAATATTAATTGAGATGTATGTGTGTACAATAATAATTAATACCTCTAGAAGCAAAGTTTGTAGTTGATACATTGCGTATTTGATCAATATTCATTTGCATTCAGGATATAGAATGAGCACGTATTATTTCTGTCAGTCGATTTATCTAGTTGTTAACATTGAATTCGAAGGTTAGAGTTTGTTGTTGTTATAAATTAGGTTTTTTTTTCATATAATTTGGAACTGAATATCATTTTCTTTAAATATGCGAAAATAGTCTGTTTTTTGGGTGCGTAAGATATCACCAATAAAATACAAGTATAGTTTGAGAATCAATAAATTGCAAAAGAATTATTAGCAATTCGCTTATAGAGAGATTACACACATAATCTAGGCGTAATAACGGAATTACATGTGTGAAGATAATATTGGATGCCCCATGTCTATAGTTTTTAATTCATATTTTTTTTTATTATTGTTTTTTTATTTTTTATGTATTTCGTGGGGAAAATCTACTTTTGGAGACTCTCTTACAGTGTAATTGAATTCTGAATTCTTTCAATGCATTCAGACACAATTTGTTAAGTATTATGAGCATTAGTAAAAAATATTTAGCTTAATTACCTGTAATAAGAACATGGTCAGATCTGAGTAATAGTATTTTATAATCACCGTTAGCTAGCATTTCCTTTGCTCGGATTAACGCAATAAAACTATGTAGGTTAGCTATTAGTTTATTTCTTATATTAACCACTAGTACATTAGCGTCATGACATCACGTTTCTACATGAAAAATTAATACGTACTAGGTTCTAATGTAAAATTGTCACGATTCTGGTTGTGTTGGGCTGTTCATTTGTTTACATAATAATGAAATACCTGGTATATTGTCTGCAATAAAACAGTAAGTGCTTCCTAGAATATTATAATGCATCTTTGTATGTAACTATACAAAGTGACTGCGATATTATCGATGCAATTAATTTTTAGTTTAAGTATCTACATGAATCTAGAAGCCCTGCGATAGCGGTGATATATTGAGAGATACAGTAATTTTAAATCGTTTTTCATCAATTTATCTTATCACATCAACAACTTTTTGGAAATGTATGCGTATAGATTGCTTGAGTAAATGATAAAAGGCTTTACAACAGTTTGCGTCATAACTCAGACCGCTATCTTCACTCCTTCAAACTGTATACAAACAAGCCGATAGCTTAAAAATGTTCATTCATTATATTATGACATAATTTTCCAAATTGGTTCCAATCAATCATTAATTAGACACATTTAGAAAATTGTTATCATTCACGAAGTAATTATGTCCGACCTTGTTTACTCAACAGCCATCCTAACCTCAAATGACGTAAATGAGACACTATAAAGTAAATTGCGATAGTTGATGTCAATATAATGCCCTCTTATCGGCGCCAAGTGACGACCGATAAACGTGTCATGATATTTGACAAGCCAGTTGAGTCAGTAGCGATGTGTAGCACGATAGTAATTTATTGTTTTCAATTATTCTCCACGCTACCTAAATTTGTTTTCTAGTGCGATTAACACTCGATGTACGGCACAAGTGTTGTTGAATATGTAAGTGGACCTCATTACTCGATAAATGCATTATGCAGTGATTGTTGGCTCGTTTTTACGGTTTATTTTTGCATTAATTCGCTCGTATGAAAATTGATAATTATTATGCACGTGCGCTAAACAAAGATGACTGTATTGGGTCATTTGTGATATACTGATAATTGCTTCCTTTTAACTGGTTTATTGTTTATTTGAAAATATTGCAAATTAAATGCAAATGATAAAATAACGTTCATTTGTTTTAATAAAATACATGCTCATTATGTATGTAATGTAATGCCTTTATTAATGTGCCCATATTTAATTTCCAGTCCTTATACGAGTCTATAAAGACGGAGCCGTTCAAGATTCCCGAGGACGACGGTAATGATCTCATGCATACCTTCTTCAACCCGGACAAGGAGGGGTGGCTGTGGAAACAGGGCGGAAGGTATATAAACATTTATATTTTTTACGGTACCTATAGTTTTTACTATAAGGAATGTTTGAAATCTATAATCTCCATAATATCGACAACAACAAAGTAAGGTCTGTGAGAGATTGACCAATATGCATCATGAAATTACGATTTGTAAGAACCCATTTATTTTCCAAAACAGATTTCAATCATCTTTATTGGATGAATAAATAATAAGTGACTAAATAATTGGCGTTGCATATTTTTGTTGAATTCAATTGAGATCTCGTCTAAGTTTTGTTTACTCGGCAGTATCGCATCCCCTTAAAAGTTTCTATTGAAATTTGAAATTACTATGTGTTTCTAATAGGAGCTTGTATTCCCAGACACTGTTTGTACAAACATTTTTGAGTTTAGAACAAATGTTTGTTTTGTATAATATTATGATCATTGCCACACACGGCATGATATTATCTTATGAATTTTATTTGCATATTTATCAGTCAAATATTTTATAAGTCGCTAATTACATATGAATTACGTTTTTTCGCGAATCTACGTATACATTTATGGTATTTACGTTGAGATAAAATTGTTTTTCGGAATTGTTGATTTAATAATTCTGTTTAATCGAGATTACGTAACCAGTTTATTATTATTATTATATAAAACAAAAAGCTTAAGTTTCATTGTAAATACGCTCTTATTATCAGTAAAATATACATTAGTTTAAAAGAAATTGTTATGAATTTATCAGTGCCTATTATTTGCTTGCCCCCACATAGGTATTGATAGCCTACTTGTAGTACATTAAACTGGATTAACTGAAGTACTACAATATCTTAGTCAAATAACAAATATCAACCACTCTGTAGAATTAAGTCAATATTTAATCGTTGATCATAACAACAATTAATATTTTTGATCTAAAATATTTGTAGCTGAGAATTTAAGAATTTATAAGATTTTCTCTTTTCTTATAATCCAATATTCTTAAATTCAATTTGTGTTATCAGAATGTGTTGTAAGTTATCATAATAATGTAAAAATGATATAAATATTAATATAAACTATGTTTGTGTTTCAGATACAAATCATGGAAGAGAAGATGGTTCATTCTGAACGACAACTGCCTTTACTATTTCGAATACACAACGGATAAGGAGCCAAGGGGAATCATTCCATTAGAAAATATATCTGTGAGTATTTTTTATATTAATTTCAATAATACGTAATTATATAGAGTTACTAGCTTTGGAGGTAGCATGTGTAGTTGAATATTAATATTGTGTAGTTTTATAAAATTTAATTATAAGCAAAAACAGGCAAAAGATGGACGGATTGTATTGTACATAGACTTTAATACAAATACTTCACAGGAGAATTAAATTCTGTCTTATTTTAATATCATTTATAACCTTAAATAAATACATATATTTTACGATCATGAATGTCACCGATATTTGTAAGATTTTAATAACAATAACACCGTTAATTTTAATTCCTTTTTAAGACATTTAACAAGCGTAAACCTTATTTTTGTCACGGGCTATAAAATCGTAACGATGTCATAAATTGCACTTTTTATTATCAATGATAGCAATGCATATCGTAATCTCCCTTTTAATACAATATATAATTGCATACGATGATCACACAAGTAACGTATGAAAATGTGGTAATATAATTTAGACGGTAAACAATGATCATAAGGGTGCTTTTCCACCAATTGTATCGCTTCAAATGCTAAACGCTTCAAACAACATGAAGGGATATGATCGGTTATTTACAAACACATTCCTCGCTACACATCCTCGCACATTATTGGTGCCAAAGTATTTAACAGTATATGCGATATGTGTTGTTTGGTGATAGATTTCTGTACTGGTTTAAGTTTTGGATATGTTTTTGTGATAGGATTAAATAGTATGTTTAAAAAAAATTATACCGTTCAGTGTAAAAGTTTTTTAAATTGCATCTTTCTATTTTACCATGCTTTCAACACAGGTTATTGTATTCATAATTACAAGAAAAACTTGCAAACACATAACGAACCATACATAATATCTTTGGTAAAATGGTATAGATCATAAAGATCAATTTAGTGCCTCATGGGTATCAAATTGGTTCACGACAATTTGTACGCTATAAACTTTCTATATTATGTTAGTTACGCTTTCGAGGCAATTATTTTTTATATTCCTTTTTATTTGTTTTGTTTCTTGAACTGGTCCAATCTGAATTCCACTAATAAATTTAATACTTTTAAGTTTTATATATTAATATCGAGGGTGATCGAAATTAGCCGTTGGGAATGTTAATTGGTTATAAAAAATTACTCTAACTTTATATGCATACAGGTAAATTAGCTTGGAGAAATTTTTGCGTTTGTAGTAGTGTATGGTCAGCAAATAAAATAAAACAACATTTTATTTTTAGTTTTTATTTTATATATATAAGGGATTTTAAATTAAACTATATGTGTTTCTCCTCTGAAAAAGATGAGACTTTATTTTAATATTTGCACATTTAACATACGTATAACTTTTACATTAACAATGTTACTAAAATGAAAAATTTACTAACCTGAAAAAGAAACGAGACCCGGAGATATTGACACAAAATTTCGAGTCATTTGTAACAGGATGGCGGT
>CAJQZM010019292.1:0-16563 GCA_907164665.1 Colias nastes | reverse complement strand
CTTTACAAATGTAATATCACTTTGTACTAGCTCACAATTTTGACCTGGGGCCGTATTATGACCTCTTATTTCCAGACAGATTACGCCGTGAATTGAATTGATTGGCAAGTTCATATTATGATCGCAATAACCAGCCATGGTTAATTATGGTATTATATGAATTTGTCAGTCTACGGCTCCTGCTACTCTCATATAGGATAGGGGGCTCTTGTCACAGCAGTGGGAACATAATATATGGTCTGATGATAACAATTACAAAGATATACCTAAAACCTCACCTGTATTAAAATCAACCTTTTAACTTCGACAAAACAATCAACACATGATTTCCTTTCCTTTCCATTGAACATGATGCAAGGTGTCATGTAGCTGTTACGAGGAAACCGTTGTGGGAACCAAATACATGGTTATGTGCGGAATACTGAGAATTGGCGGCCATTTTGAAATGGTGGAAATCAGTTGACAGACGTAACTTTTCAGTTATACCTAGTTATAGAGTAAGTGATAATAGGTAGGTAAAAGTCGGGAATTTTTTGTGAAATATAGAGGGAAGTTGAAAAGGTTTGAATGAATGAAAAAGCTCTACCGAACTTAACTGAACTTTAGTCCTTGGTTTAGGTATTATGTGTCTTATAACATGTTTAGATTATTATCCTACTAATATTATAAATGCTAAAGTTTGTGAAGATGTGTGTGTGTTTGTTATACTCTTTCACGCAAATGCTTCTGAACCGATTACAATGAAATTTAGCACACATATAGAGGATAACTTGGATTAACACATAGGATAGGTTTTATCCCGGAAATTCCACGGGAACAGGAACTATGCGGGTTTTTCATTGAAAACGCGGGCGAAGCCGCGGGCGGAAAGCTAGCGTTAAATATTTATCAAACACAAATAAATATAGAAAATCCCACAAAATTGCGCTTGGAAAGGCAATCGTGTGCGTTTTTGGATACTGCGATTTAAAATTCATAGGGCTTTTAAAAAAATAGGTATCTAGATACCTAAAATCTGAAGGATCATATTGTTTACACTACTTTAAAAAGGAGGCCTAGTCGAGTGCCGAAATATTACAGTTTCAGTTAACAAGTCTAGATTTAGTTTTCATTAATAATTGTGCTCCATAATAACGATTCTTGTTGCATGATATCGTTGAATATCCTTTTATGTTTTACTAGCGCGTGTAATATCTAAAAGTTCAATTCGTCAATCAAAAGGTAATCTAATTTTGTTGATAAGAAGATTAGGTAAAAACTTACTTAAAAACTACTTACTGTGTATGCGAGTAAACCCGCGGGTTTCAGTTTGTGACATACATATTGTACTTATTAGAAAACTATGGGGCGTAACTATGGGGAAGCAGCTGAATATGAATTCATATATGTTTTACAATACGTACCTATTATAGGTGTTATTCATTAACATTTGAATGAGGTGGGAGTGTTTCAAAAAATAAAATACATTTGAAACAGTGTTAAAATTTTAAAAGTGTATATTAAGTATATTAAGCCCTTTCTGCACGAAACAGTGATCAGAAAGAGCTTAAAGCTTGCTGCAATACTAATGCTTCAAGCTTTAAGCTTCAGTGATTTGTAAGTTACGTATAAACATCGAGAAGAAACGATGAAATATAGTTTATTTAGAAATAAGTAAATTAGGCCTGACGCTGGTTTAGAAAATTTGTTATGCTAGAAGCTATGATCTAAGAATGTACGGATTTACTCATACTTAGATACTTACAATTAAAGAAATATGGTAATAATATAGATCACATAATTAAAATATAATTCGATTATTCAGTATCCTTTGAACTTACTTTCTCTCAATATCTTCCTTACGATGAACCTCATGAAAAAGACGAACGTCGAACAAGCAGTGTTACAATCCAGTTTCCAGTTTTATGGAAACCATTACGTCACTGGCCACTGGTTACCATAAAAAAGAAAAATAATAAAACCTTCGTCTCACCTGGCTGAGGCGTTGCCAAAAAGCGAAAATTAAAAAAATAAACTCAGCAAACGCCGCCCATTCGCCGTCCCTCTCGCACTGTCTCTCTCTTTCCTTACCCTCTGAAATCCGAACGCGCTTTTGTTATTTGACTCCGCGACGTCAATGGGTGAGGGTGTATAGATAAATTAGTTGTAGTGTTGTTAAAACTTGAAACTGAACACCGGTGACTGTGTGTGCAATAAGTTTGAAATATTAATTAGGTTTTAATTTAGGTGAGTTTCGTATGCTTTTATTATTAGAGCTTTTAGATTTTGGTTTCGCCTTTTGTTATATTTTGTAGATAAATAGATAGAAAGGACGAAAAATATTGAAAAAAAATCTTAGTTTCTATTATCCTGCTAAAAAAATAATAGTTTTGATAATATTTTTTTCTATTGTATAGTTTATTAATTAAATACAATATTTTAAATAAATTGCATAAATAGGTCAGTTCCAACATTAAAACTGCTGCTATTATTATGTAGGTATGGTTTATTATTATTATGTATCTTAAACCTTTTAAAACGTAAAATGTAAAAAGATTGCTCTAGCGTGGCTCTACCATATTATAGATTTCTAATTAAACTTGATTTATTGTTTTATTGAAGATATTTCAATAAAACAATAAATAATGTTGATATACAATTTTTTTTAGAAAATGCGTAGCTAATGTTTAAAATACTATTAGGTACCTAATAATAATTTAACAAAACTAGGTTTCTCTCGCGGTACGGAAAAATCTGCGGGTAAATCTTTAGGTATTAATTTTCGTAGAAAAGTAAAACTATTTTCATTTTTAATGTGAAATAATGCAATAAATTTTTGCGCTACATATTTCTTATATTATTCTTAAATCGCTAACCAGGTTTTGATGGAATTTCACTTATTTCATTGAATGGGTTTACAGAAAGTTATGAAATAAATAATATCTATTTTTCTCTTATCCTGGCATAACTCGGACTTTTGTACAAAACAGTACGAAAACAGGAGCATACCTAATATAAACTATTATTTTGTTATCCTAATAGCCGAACTCTATTTCTTATAAGTTTTCATTTATATTAAAAACTAGGTGTCCCAGTTGATGTTTTTCTGCCCTATTGCCCCTTTTTCATGTTTATCTCCATAAGAACCTTCCTTGTGCCCTAACAAACGAAAATTAAAAATTTGCTGAATTGGTAGAGCCGTTCTCGAGTTTAACGCAAAGCTCTACATTTGGCGATATACATATTTAAAGATACATATTATGTTATATTATTTACGTAGGTTATTGTAGGTTTTCCAGAGAGTAATAATAGCGATACAATTTTTACAGGAAGATAAAGCAAAATGTTGTAACAATGAAAATTGTTTATGTTTTAATTGATTTTGATAAAGGTTTTGCAATCCATACTAATATTATAAATGCGAAAGTAACTCTGTCTGTCTGTCTGTTACTCAATCACGCCTTAACTACTGAACCAATTTGCATGAAATTTGGTATAGAGATATTTTGATACCCGAGAAAGGACATAGGCTACTTTTTACCCTGGGAAATAGGATAGGTTTTATCCCGGAAATCCCACGGGAACGGGAACTATGCGGGTTTTTCTTTGACTGCGCGGGCGAAGCTGCGGGTGGAAAGCTAGTAGGTAATAAATTTTATTTGAAGCTTTTTCATATTTGCGCGTATCTTCACTACATAGTATAAAACAAAGTCGCTTTCTCTGTCCCTATGTCCCTATGTCCCTATGTATGCTTAAATCTTTAAAACTACCTACGCAACGGATTTTGATGCGGTTTTTTTTAATAGAACGAGTGATTCAAGAGGAAGGTTTTAATATATATGTAATTTATTAGGTTTTATAGACAAAGCGGGCGAGGCCGCGGGCTGTAAGCTAGTTAATTTAAAAAATGGTAACTACTCATGTAATAACATAATCATTACCTAATACTGATGTCTAAATTTGCTTTTTTAGTAAATAATAAATTAAAGGATCTATCTGTAATAATTTCAATAAAACTCCTCTATATTTAAATATACTTTCCACCCGCGGCTTCGTCTCCGTAGTCAAAAGAAAAACCGCATAGTTCCCAATTAAATACCGTCGGATTTCCTTAATAGGCTAGATTTTATACCTATTATAATAGTAGTAAGTAAATCTAACTAATCCCTATTAGTGCGCTCAGTTTTATTGTATTAAGTTAATGGCAAGCGCAAATATAAAATAACTAGCGGTCCGCCCCGGTTTTGTCCAACAGTGAGAATTTCGAATTTCGGTTCAGTAAAGCATAATATAAATTTACGAGCTTAGCTTTCAGCCTGCGTTATTAAAAACTAAAACCACCACTATTACCAAATTAAAAATGAAATTTGAAGTTATGCATTTTCAGGTAATATTCAAACATTACTTCTTTATAATAAAACTAGCTTTCCGCTCGCGCCTTCGCCCGCGTTTTCAAAGAAAAATCGGTATAGTTTCCTTGGGATTTCCGGGATAAAACCTATCCTATGTGTTAATCCAAGTTACCCTCTATATGTGTGCTAAATTTCATTGTAATCGGTTCAGTAGTATTTGCGTGAAAGAGTAACAAAGATACACACACACATCCATCCGCACAAACTTTCGCACTTACTTTCGCATTTATAATATTAGTAGGAAGTAGGATGATATAGCTATTATGTTCCGATTCTAGAAATAAACCGCAAAAATTGTTTTAAAATAGTGTCCGGTGAAAACTCATAGGATGTTATGATAACAATGCGAATATTTTTAACGCGAATAGTTGACAATTTCAATTAAAAATAATGGCGTTACTATTGTGCTGATATAACTACACATATTTAATAGCATTTAATTCATAATATTAGGTATGTAAAATTATAGTTTTATAATTTCACCAAAACTAATGTCACCAAAACTAATGTTTTTCGATAGTTTTCTAATTTTATCAAATTGTTTTGCAGTTGCTAGTTGCTATGAATGTTTTTTTGAAAACGCAGTTGAAATAATAAATGCCTTTTTTTGTGTTTATTTACGTGGTAATTAAATTGTATCCCATTTGCAGAAATAAGAAGTGATGAAATCTACAAACATGGATTGTTCCGATCGACTTAGTCCTTCGAGTGATATTACAAGCGAATCGGAAACGTCGCTACCACCTTTTGCGTATGAAAACCAAAATGGAAACTTCTACCAATCAGATTTACAAGAAAAACAGTTCTTTTCCTGCAAACAGAAGTCGCCTCAAAACGATAGAACCAAAGAGGTTTACTTACAAGAGAGCAATAAAAATTTCGATTATCTGTCCCCGCCAAGAAGCAAAAAGTATTTGAATTTCGAACTCAAATTGCCGCCAATAAACGATAACTTTTTTCAAGTTGAAACAGAAGAAAGGATGCGTTCATACTTCAGTGATGCGCAAAATAAATGCATTCAAAATGAGAATAATTTAACTGAAATTGAGATTGAAATAAATAATCAGAATTTCGAACATGTTGCCAGTGTTAATAATGAAAGATTGCAGTCTTATTTTGAAAGTGGCGCGAATAATATGCGTAGAATGAATTTTAATTCTGAACAAGTGCAGTGTATGTGTGAAGCTTTACAGCAGAAGGGAGACATTGAAAAGTTAGCTGCCTTTTTATGGAGCTTGCCAGAGAGTCAGTTGCTATGTGGAAATGAAACTGTTTTACGGTATGTAGGTACCTGTTACATTATTATAGTTAGATCATTGATATAATTATACATAACCGATAGTTTATTAATATTAATTTTTACATGACTAGATTATATCAACATACTTTACTTTAAGTTCATACTTTTTAGATACTAAGTTAGGCATTTAATTAATTTTGAAAATATTATTTTTTCTGACATACCTATTAGAATATTATTATGCAGCATTGTATTAACCGGAGTTAAATCTCTCGCCGTAGCAGCTAAATATAATTGAAATCTATCGTATGTATCTTACGGTGCATTTACATCAAACGAACATAGAGCTAGAGATAGAGCAAGCCAGCATTCTTTCGTGATCTATTAGTGTAAACGAAAACTCGTATTCAGTGTTGTTCAGTATTAGTACATCGCATAGAATCTTTTTGAAAGCACTAAGAACAACGGAAGAATGCTCTACCCCTGTTTACACTAAAAGAATTTGACATAGTGGGGTTAGAATAAGCATTCGCTCGTTTGATGTAAATGCACCATTTCTAGGTTCAGTAAATTAAAATGTGATAAACTTGAAATATTTTTAATTTAGAGCTCGTGCCCTCGTCGCGTACCATAGAGGTGTTTATCAAGAATTGTACGCCATTTTGGAGACGCATACTTTCCCGCCAAAACATCACTCTACTCTACAAACTCTATGGTTCAAAGCGCATTATAAAGAAGCGGAAAAAGTTCGAGGGCGGGCTTTGGGTAAGATTTTTTATAATTTTATGTTGTTTTTTTACCAGATATTATTTCCAATTTAACATTTCATCTTTTTCTTGTTTTACAATTAGGTTATCTTTGATTTGTTCTGATGAGCTCTTTAGGAAGGAACTCAGGATTTTCTTAGCAATCATTTTAGCAGCATTTTAAATTGTACTGTATTCATTTGTGAACTCAATATATTTTTCTATCTAAACAAATAACTAGAATTTTTTCGTCAGATTGATATATTATTTTTTAAATTTTAATAAAACATATAAAATTGTCCTAGGTGCTGTGGACAAGTACAGATTAAGAAAAAAATATCCCTTACCAAAAACAATATGGGATGGTGAAGAGACAGTTTACTGTTTTAAAGAGAAAAGTCGAAACGCACTAAAGGACTGTTATTATAGAAATAGGTAAGATTTTTCAGAAAAAAAGTAGTTAATTACGTTTTAATATTTGAGTGTAGGTGTATAAGTACTTTAGCTTTATAGTCATTTAATAAATAATAGTACCTATTAATAATATGATAATTGGCATCGTAGAACAAAGGAAATAATAGAGTATAGTAGTCGTAGTTCAAAGTTCAAAGTATCGATTTCTGTAGATAAATAGAATTTTGTAAATTGGTTGTAAATTTTATTAAAAGTGATTGAAGTGAAACTTCTTTAGGTGCAGTGAGAGTAAAATTTCAAGGTAGCGACATGGTAATACTGCTACGTCATGGAGTAAGGCGACGATTTTGATACCTTTGAATCTTGCCAAAGATGTTTCACTTCTGACACGTGTGCTCGGCATACACGCTGTTTTTTATTGGTTATTTTTTATCATTATTCTTTACTTTTTTTGGGTGATATTTATTTATTTATATTGACTTTTTTTCTTTTTTACACAGGTATCCGACCCCGGACGAAAAGCGCGCGCTTGCCCAAAAAACCGGGTTGACATTGACACAAGTGTCAAATTGGTTCAAAAACCGCCGACAAAGGGATAGAACTCCGCAACAACCGAATCGACCGTGAGTGGTAGCTTTATTTTTTTGTGTCATAAAAAAGCGCTTAGAAGAGGGAAAACCAAGAAGCTTATATCTAATACACTGGAGATTTCAGTATGAACATTAACTTGTAACAAGAAAATATGACGTTGAATAAACATATGCGTGATAAAAATAAAGTTGGACACTGTGTTGTTGAAATAATGTAGCTTTCTTCTGATTAAAGAATTTCAAAATCGGATAAGTAAAGTCTTTCCTCTCAATAATTCTTTAAATGCTAAAAAAGCTTGGGGAAAGTTTTTTTTTGTAAGTACATTTGATTATATTTTTCCTAATGGTTAACGAATAAAAATAAAAATTGATTAAAGTAATATACTACCCATTTATTTGCCGATATCCCCATGAAAAATTGACTTTGTTTAGTTTTTATACATTTCGTAGTATTTACCAAAAGGGCATTGCAGATGTGACGACCCTTTGTTGCATTGATTAATGTCCACTAATGACATGTCCAGTAATTATTGCTAGTGTCAAAAAAATAGGTTTTGCCATACTGTGTGCCATACGTTATGTTTTTTTTGCAGATAACACATTTATCAGTAGGAATAGTGTTCGCTTTCTATGCCCATATTATGTATGTTTAAATCTTTAAAACTACGCAATGGATTTTGATGAAGTTTTTTTAATGGATAGAGTGATTCAAGAGGAAGGTTTAGGTGTATAATTTATTAGACTTTAGTTAAAGCGAAGCCGCGGGCGGAAAGCTAGTTTCTGTTTAATAATATTTTTATGGTGATTATAATTTATAGGCTTTCTTTTTCGATAAAAGCCATTAAAGCCAATTTCTCAAATGTGAAACTTGTACGTATACCATTTTTAAACTTTTTACGCAGTAACAATGTAATTAAGGAAATACACTTGAAAAACATGACGCTCTTTTACGCAGTCGGTTACATCTTAAAAAATATAAACACCAATCCCAAGAGCGATAAGCACAAAACCCAAATATTATATTTACGAGCTTCCAGTCAAAGGAAGGCATTGTTTTATATTCAAGGTTGAAGTCGGTATTTCGTGTGACCAATTGACTGAAGCTTATAAACGAAACTTGAAATATTTTTTAATCACTACATAGTATAAAACAAAGTCGCTTTCTCTGTCTCTTTGTATGCTTAAATCTATAAAACTACGCAACGGATTTTGATGTATTTTTTAATAGATAGAGTGATTCAAGAGTAATGTTTTAGTATATAATTTATTAGGTTTTAGACAAAGCGGGCGAAGCCGCGGGCGGAAAGCTAGTAATATACAAAACAATTCGCTCGTTGGTTGGCACAGGATAAAATAAAATATAGCGTATATCACTCAGAAATAATGTAGTTTTCTGCTGATATTTTTTTTAAATGAAACATTAGTGAACCGTTAAATATTTCCCCTTTATAATATACTAGCCGTGCCGCGCGGTTTTACCCGCATCCGCTCCTGTTGGTCTTAGCGTGATGATATAATATTACCGCCAAAAGAATTTTTCAAATCGGACCGATAGTTCTTGAGATTAGCGCGTTCAAACAAACAAACAAACTCTTCAGCTTTATAATATTAGTATAGATTAATAGAAAGGTAATTATATCTAGTATATTAAGTGCATTATTTGAATTTTGACCTCAGTATACTTACTTATTATTTTCGTAGTTGTTTCGTAGTGCTAACAGTTATAACATAAATTTTTCATATATTTACTGATAAATAAACCACTGCATCTCCTTATTCACCTAATATGTAAAATCCTTATGGTGTAAATCACATTAGTTTACAAAATATAAATCATATTAATTTCAAAGAAGTCAAAAGCACGACAAAATGGTAAAAGCTCAAAGCGGCCATTTGCATTGTTTCAATCAAGCGTAGTACAGTACTCCGAAATTAATAATGCACATGCAAATCTTCGCTAATTGTCGTATTTCCGAAAACACTCGAATCATTGAATCGTAAGAGCCCTAAACAATGCACTTGCATTTTACACCTTGTTCAAAAGAAATAGAAGTCAATTCACGGTCATACACAATCAAAAACAAATCGGGCGGTAGGTGACGGTAGCCTGTCAGTCAAAAAACTGAAAAATCTGTCAGTCGTCTATAAATATTGGTGGTGACTGCACGTGTTCTCTCTGTATGGAATTATATAGAGCTGCTATTACATACCCTTCTTGGTTTTGTTTTTAAAGGTGAATTGAATTAATCGATGAAATGATTTACACAGGTGATGGCAGTAGGAAAAGTGAAAATGAAGAAGAGCATAATGAAAGTTCTGATCTTAAATGTCAGAAATAAAGATAATCCCTGATTTTTATTGTTTACTCCATAATACACGGGTATCACCAGAAGGAAGATACCCGGTCCTTTGGGAGGCTTACGTGGGGACACAAGTCCAACACGCAGAGGCCCTTTAGAGAATTTTAATGTGTTGTTATTATTATTTTTAAGCTATTGCATAGTTTCTATCGCGGGCCTTGAGCGCGGGGACCGAATCCAGAAATTTAGTAACGAAAAACCTCACGCTCCCCACTCCGACCGTCTCGGAGGTGTGGCTTGAAGGCATAGCATGCAATAGCTTTACCGCGGCAGTCCCCGAGTGCCACACGTCTTTTTTTTGTAAATGTCATAATATTGAAGAATGATCAGTACTTTAAATACTTTTGAGCTGAGATTTTAATGATTAGATTTATATGGTTTAAATGTAAACCTGTGTTTCAAAACAATGTTTTATACAATATAAATGTTGTGTTATTTTAACCTTCTTTTCTTCCATCATTACACCAGCTTCAGTAAGACACTTTAAAAGTACTATAAAATTTTCCAAGTAAATCAATCCAACAAAGATATATTCGCAATCGTGAGGTTATCCTCGCTATTTACTTACAAGGAATTATCGAAACAAAATCGTCACTTACAATTAATCAATATTAATCTCTTTTTGCACAAAACATAATTTTACTAAATAATGCATGAAGAAAATGCATTTAACCACTCTATATAAATATCATCTTCGGACGCTCCGGGAATATGACAGTTGCCGACCAGTGACGAAGATTTCTATGCGCATTATTACTTTTGGAATACTGTAATGTAGGTAGTTTTTGTTTGGCTCAAACAATAGAACGACATTAAAAACCTTATTTGCAAAAATAGATTTACGTCCAATGTTTGTAATAAAAACCTATTTGTATGATATGCATTTTTAACTTTAAGGATTAACGAAAAAATATTTATAAATTTCGATAATTATAAAATGTATTCGTCTAATAAAGTATTACTCGAACATATTAAAATGTCACCTGTAAACTTTCAAATACGGACATTGGACAATTATCTGAATACATTTTTGAAATGGTAGTTTAATACGTTATTCGACGAATAAGTTTTAACCAAGGATTGAAAAATCAGCCCTTAATATTATTATACTTTCAGATGTTTATTTTTTTTAACCAACTGCAAAAAAACTATTCCCTATGTATTTTACGTAAAATTTTATGCTATGTTACTCGATTACTCAAAGATGATGCGATGGTCCGATTTTGAAAATTATTTTTTGAGTCTTTATTTCAGTCTTTCTTTTGATGCAGAGAAATATAAAATTTTCGGTCTTTTCACTTAAAACATTATTTCAATATTATAAAAAAGAAAAACAAAACCTATACTCATACAAAAAGAAGTATTTATTTATAAACAATTAACTAGTAAGTATTTCAAAATTCAATGACTATATTATAATATAATAACGTTTATTTGTTTTTTTTTTTCAGAGAAATCCTAGTTCCCGCGCAACATTCAAACGGTGGTTGGGCACAGTCCTTCATACCCAATGCGTATTACCATAAACTTCAAGACGCTACGCATTATTTACATGGCAACACTCCATAGATGTGAAAACCTAAGTAAAAAATTACTGAGAAAATGGCACAAATTCGGCTGTTTTTTCTACGGAAAGTTTTAAAATAGCGGGTAATAATCTGAAGAAAATAGCGTGAAATAATCTGAAGTTCGTTGTTGTTAATATAACATGTATGTATCTCAAGATATAAACGGAATAATTAGAGAACTACTATAAACTTTTATTCAGTGTATATCTTATGTATTAAAACTATAGAACTGGTGCATTATAAGCTGATGTAGTAAGCACATGAGTAATTTACTAATATAAGATAGTCACAGTAAAAACAAATCTGTTTCAAATTTGAATTCATTGGCAAATATTTTCAGCCGTTTGCGAATATAATTACGACAACATAGATAATAGATAGGTACCATAAAGTGGTGTTGCCATGTATTTGTGATAATATTTACTTTTTAATCTCCATTTTAATATGCTTACTAGCCAGTCTCACATTTTTCTGAACACGTACTGTTTATACTAATAATGACAATTAATATAAATCTAATATTATGCACGTCAAGAAGTATAAAAAATATCTCAGCACGTCGTGAAACTGGCTTTAAACTACTTATGTTATTATATCCAAAGATAAATGAAAATAAATAAAACAAAAGAACGATACGTATAGCTAAATAAAAGGAGAATATGATTATTACATCTCAGTTATTAGCGTTTAGTATTACATAGTTATTGCTTATTATAAAGTGATAGAAAAATATTATTTTTAAATGTAAATAAATTGCCATAGCTATTTAGTTATTGTAATTATATGTCTTTAGGTAGTTTTTTTTAGTGGATTTGAAAATGTATTAACCGTGTCAGTTTTCTACAGATTTTTAGATAACAGATTATTTCATTCATAAAAACAGTTCTTAGCAAATTTAATATCAGCTATAGTTGTGAAAAATATGTTTAAATAATACTGAAAATCATAGAATATTTACAATTATTTTGTATAAATCTTTGTTTACCTAAACTAAAAGAAGCCATACTTATTGTTCCTATTCCATTATTATTTTTAACTATTCTAAGAAATGTGCATAGTTATAGTATTTTATTGTCTTTAATATTCTACTTTATATTTACTTAAAATCCATTGTAAATAAGGTGCTGTTATGTTTCATTGTATTCTAGTCTACCAACGTATTAAAGTTTAATATAATGATATTATTGTTTCACTACCAGCCCATCTTCCATCCATCATCCTTTTCTTTGCGATGTTAATATTTCATAAGAACATTTTTTCTTACTTTTTCTTTATAGATTGTTTAATTTTTTTTTCTAAAATAAATACCATAGATTAATACAATGTAATTTTTTATATGGTCACACAAGGTACACATTGTCAGTTGTCATTGTATCCATGGTTATGAATAAATTATTAAAAAAAAAAAAATTGTCAGTTGTCAGCTGTTGTCAGTAATGCCACCTGTCATCGAATTATGTCAATTGTCAATTTCTAAATCACAGAAATTTGCGAATGTCGTCGATCTCATAATTCATAAATTGTATATAAATAATTCACAAAGACTTCTTTGTTCATGGACTGTACATACTATTGCATATAAGTTAAGCTTAAATATAGTTAGTGAAGTTTCTTCTTGAGACAAATATTAACTATAGTATTGCAACATTCCTTGATACATTGTGAAAGTTGTATAGGTAACCATAATGAGTGATTCTAAATCTTATGTTAATTTTTCGTGCCAGCGATGTCTTCAGCCTCTGAAGCTTGATGAGTCTTTGAACAATCTTGGAGAACATACTATCGCCGATTTAACACTACAGATACGTCGTAACAATGAAGTGGACTTGGATTTGCAATCATCAAGCTTAGAGCACTATGTTCCACCCTTTCGTATGTTAGATTCAGGAAACGGAGCAAATGGGTTTATGGTGATCTCCGACGGGTGGGAAACTACATCTCTGGGGCATCAATTACATGTAAAAGCTACTTTATTCGATCTTTTGTCAAACAACTCTGATGTAGACCATCCTTTATGTGATGAATGTACAGATACCCTATTAGAACTTATGGATAATCAATTAAAAATAACGGAAGCGGAATGGAAGGATTATAACGATTATTTAAAAAAGCTAGAGGATGATAAAGAGGATTTGAATTTAGAAGGTCTTGAAAAAGAATTAGAAGATTGGAAGCAAGAGGAAGATAGGCTTTTGCAAGAATTATCTGCTTTGCAAAAGGAGGAAAAAGCTATGAAAGATGAAATAGATGTTCAGGAAAAAGAGAAAGAGCGTTTAGAACAAGAGCAAGACATATATTGGAAGGAATACACTAGATATAGAAAGGATTTAATGACTACGGAGGATCAAATGAAATTCTATGAATGTCAATTATCATATACACAAGCGCAGCTGGAAAAACTAAAGAAAACAAATGTATTTAAAGCTACTTTTCACATATCGGATTCAGGACAGTTTGGTATCATAAACAATTTTAGACTGGGTCGATTACCCACAGCTCCGGTAGATTGGTCAGAAATAAATGCCGCGTGGGGACAAACAGTACTACTACTATCATCATTGGCAAGGAAAATAAATTTCTGTTTTCAACGATACAGGCTTGTTCCATACGGAAATCATTCATACATAGAGGTTTTGGAGGATCAAAAAGTACTACCCTTATATGGGTCTGGGGGTTTCAGATTTCTCTGGGACACAAAGTTTGACACAGCTATGGTCGCCTTCCTAGATTGTCTGCAACAGTTTAAAGAACAAGTCGAGAAGGGAAATACAGGGTTTTGCTTGCCGTATAGAATAGATAAGGGCAAAATTGAAGACACTGCGTCACCTCCGCATGCTTATTCTATCAAAATACAGTTTAATTCTGAAGAACATTGGACGAAAGCTCTGAAGTATATGTTAACGAATTTGAAATGGGCTTTGACATGGATTTCTTCGCAATTCAGTGAGGATAAAGTGGAAGGGCAGTGATTTTAGTATAATCTGTGATAAATTAGCTATATTATGTTATCTGTATTCCAATAAAAAATTAGTTATCAGAAGCTTCTTGGTTATCAGTCATTTTTTTATTGAAAATATTCTTTGGAAGATCTTATTAAATTATACATATATCCATTTTTATTATTGTTTTGTTTTATCTGTGCAGAATATTAAAATCTATTATAGTAAAAAAATAAATTTAAAATTTTTATTGGTTCACATTTTTCTTATTAAAATCATTAATCTAAAGTCTTAAGCAGTTACAATATTTATAATAAAAATACCTATTACAGAACAAAAGATAATAATATGTTATTTTAGTATCTGAACGAATTTATTAAAGCGCCTAAACATCGTAATACCACTACCTACAACATCAGCTCTTGTGCATTGTTCGTAATATAAAATCAATTACATAGATGTCGCTTTTCTAAATTCTTCACTTCGTTAATTGATGGAAGCAGTGCCATTACTTTCGCTAAAATAAAATAAAAATATGTATGAAATTAGGTGGATTGTTAATTCCATTTCATTAAACTAAAATATGTATGTAATATACAAGTAGGTAACACTATTATGAAATATCAAATAATAGTGATAAAGCGCACTAAAAACCTCGAGTGGAGCTAATAATTTAAAGAGATATTATATTTTACGAAGATTCAGCGGTCAGCCCCGGTTTTGCTCGTGGTACGTGGACCCGATTTTACGTTTTCTCTCCATAAGAACTATCCTCTTACTTCAAGGATTATAATAAAAAAAAGACGGGTTGCACTCCGGGAGTGCCGGCAGAAGTGAAAACTTGATTATTAACGTTGAGCATGTTTGATATTTTGGAATGGTATCCGTCTTACGCTTTTTCGATCAGGTCACGTGTCCTGACGCGAGTTTAAGATTTTATACCCATTACAGAAAAAGTGCTCAACGCCGCTAAAGAAGTTTTCACTTCAAAAAGAATTAACGAAATGGGTTCAGCCGTTCTCGAGTTATGCGCTTACCAACACATTTTGTGATTCATTTTTATATGAAAAAAATATAGATGTTTAACAAATTAGATCCCATGAACTACATTCTAATTTATTACCTAAGTTACAGTATCGAAACTTTTTATAAGTTACTAGCTTTCCGCCCGCGGCTTCGCCCGCTTTGTCTAAAACATAATAAATTAAATACTAAAACCTTCCTCTTGAATCACTCTATCTATTAAAAAAAAAGACGGGTTGCACTCCGGGAGTGCCGGCAGAAGTGAAAACTTGATTATTAACGTTGAGCATGTTTGATATTTTGGAATGGTATCCGTCTTACGCTTTTTCGATCAGGTCACGTGTCCTGACGCGAGTTTAAGATTTTATACCCATTACAGAAAAAGTGCTCAACGCCGCTAAAGAAGTTTTCACTTCAAAAAACCGCATCAAAATCCGTTGCGTAGTTTTAAAGATTTTAGCATACATAGGGAGATATAGGGACAGAGAGAGCGACTTTGTTTTATACTATGTAGTGATAATAATCGTGTCAGACGACCTTATTCGTTAAAAAGTTGTTAAAAAATTCTTGATAAATTTTTTTGGATAAAAATTATCTTCAAGAAAAAATACAAGACAACATAAACCTACCTACCTAATAATGTAATAAAAAGCTTTCTTTACATTTTCCTTGAGTAACCTACATGTGCCTAATCCGAACAATGAATTCAATTTAGTGCCGGAAGCGGAGACATTTTGACGTAAATTTTGGCGGTTCACAGGCGAATATTTAATTTAGACGAAACAAAATTCTGCGTTCCGATTTTCATTATTAATTTCTATCAGTCTTTTCCCTTGTCTTTTTAAGAGAAACATCAGCCTTTCGTGCTGCTGCCTGCTACTTTACATAATATTGTTGGGATAATATTATATGGGTAGTTGACAGGGCCGGACCGTGAACTCTTGGGGCCCTGGGCTGAAACTACCCAGGGGCCTTTTTTTTGGAAATGTTCATATTCGTTTCATACTTACTTTCGCAATTTTATTTTAAATCGTTTCATTAGTTCAGGAGTCTATCGCGGACAAACAAGGTGACACGTATTTTTTGACGTGACAACGTCTTACACGAACACGAACACGAACACGAACACGAAAACGAACACGAGCACGAGCACGAACACGAACACGAACACGAACACAATCAAATTCAAATTCAAATTCAAATTCAGTCAAATTAAAATTTTAATTAAAATTAAAATTAAAATTAAAATTCAAATTCAAATTCAAATTCAAATTCAAATTCAAATTCAAATT
>CAJQZM010019291.1:0-12544 GCA_907164665.1 Colias nastes | reverse complement strand
TTCGTGCTACAAGACAATACACACAATGCGTGTGCATATGGGAACGCCACGGTGTTATAGTCAGTGTAGTTAAGATTGTTAATTTATTGATTTGTAAATAATTTATTTGTAAATAGTTAAATATACTTTTGTTTATAAGATTTCCACTAATTAGAACCTAATTTGTTGTTGTTTTTTTTTTCACATAAATATTCATGATAATCCTGATACGCGTTAATCACTGCAGGAATTAAGTAATTTAATTTAGACATGATAAAGTGGAAATCTTATTTTGGAATAACATTATTGAACCCTTACTTTGGTGATTAGCAATTACAATCATTTTTAACACAATCAATAAGAGAAAATATAAAGAGGTCTTCTTCGGACATTTTAAACTTTCCACTTATTAGTTATTCTTTATATAGAATTTATGTATTTATCATATTTCATACTATGAATAAATACACACAATATCACAAATTATTAGATTACCTATATTATATCCTGTACTCGTTCAATTATCATGAACAGTATAAAAATAGCGAAATGCATTAAAACTACATTAGTTACAATTTACAAAGTTAAAAAGTAGATGTCACACCTGACCTTTCAGCTTCTCAACTAAGTGCTAATTGAGATGGAGCACACAAAGCCGGCGAGACTCCGCTGTCGCCCACGAGTTGCTCCTGTGCCCATCTATTCTATGCATTATATTAGTCTACACTATCGTGATTGACTTTACTCGCCCAACGCTGCTCATTGTAAAAAGGGCCCTTTAGATAATACAGAATTTAATATGTATGTCTATTCCTATGTCAATAATAAATAATGACGGTAAAAACGGATAATTTCAATAGGTAAATAACTTTATGTTCCCTTTTTATTTTTTATCATTTATGTTATTCATATTGTAGGCAGAGTTCATTTACTAACTATGACTTTCAAAAAAATATCCTAGATAGGCATTAGGCATATTGAGAGCTGAGCATATATAGAAAATAGGATGTAGGAATATAAAAACAAGATCAAATTACAAAAGATTTTATTAAAAAATATAAACAATAAAAATATACGTTTTTATGATATTAGAATATTTTAGAATAGAGTATTAAAAATAGAATAGAAGAAATGTTCAACACAATTTTATTATAAAAATACACTTTTGCATGTCTTTTCGTAAGGAATTACCTACTGCTAATTGAATTTAAGGTCCTGGGAGTAAATGAAAACTAATTTTGAATATTAATTCTAATTAATATTGATACGAGTTTGAGTAGTAAAAATATATGCAAGTTCTTATAACACAACATTTCGTATACTATAACAGTCATTTTTTTTTATAACTAAACTTTAACATTTACATAAACATAAACATAAACATTAACATTAACATTAACATTAACATTAACATTAACATTAACATTAATATTAACATTAAAATAAAATTTAGGTAAAGTAAACATTTCGTTTTGTGACCATGAACCCAACGACCTCATAGACCGCATTTTAATACAAATAGATTTAACACATAATTTAGCTGTTCAGCACTCCCAATAATTTATCAGATTTTAACTGCATACAAGAAAAATCAAACATTATTCAACTAGAATTATTTAGAGGTGCGTTTAGATTTACCAAACACAGAAAGAAAGAAATTATTTAACTTATTCTAATCAATTAAATATAAATTAGATTTTTTATTAAAGGCTCTAGCGATGAGATTTTTACTATCTACTAGGGCAGCATTAATTCATACTTATGATAAAAAACATTGTCACGCAAATGGCAATCGTAGTAGAAATCAGTAGAAAATCCCTTAGAAAAATCCTATGAAACCTGACAAGCTGGACATGGCATGGCTGGCATGCGACGCGACTAAGCTAGTTATGCTAACTGCGCTGTGTTACTAACTTAGTTACGGGCAGATAGGACCCATATAAGTTAGCAGATGCTGATAATCCTGTGTGAGGTAATTCGTACTGCTGTAGAGTTGCAAAACAACAACGAAAATAACGTTAATAATGATAAAGCTAAAGAAAAATAATGTTAAAGCAATAAACTCCATATTTACATATTTGTATTTTCTTTAAGAAATGTCATTGTTCATTGCCGTTTAAATGACTGTTATCAAGTTGTACATATACAACAAAATTATGTACAAAAGCTACATAGCAATAAAAATTCTTAGTACGCAATATCTACATTTTTATGATTAAATAGTTACTTTTGAAATGTATTAATTAGTATTATTATCTTTCAAATTTTTATAATTTTTAGACCAAATAATAAAGCTTTTCTCGTTTGGTAACCGCAAATCACCTCAAACAAAATGTAATCAATCAAAATATAGCTACATCCAAAGTGATGAAGGTCTATTGGACGTTTCAAATCGACTACCTATGTAACTGTGACGAGGGTTTAGCAAACGACAACTATTCCTTTGAACCTGGTTATGGGAAACCGACTGAGGCTCAGGGCTCCCTTGGGAGAAGGAGGGGAGCTTGTACCACGTCTTGCTTTTGTTAGCAGAACTGTGAATTTAAACATTTGCCGCGGTTCACCGCCATTTGCATAATTTTCTTTGGTTGAATAAAATGGTTTCATAGTGCACGATACATTGTAACGACAGAAAGAGAAACTATTCTGTTTTTATGTAATCGATTGTGAAAAAGGAATACATACTTATAAAATAAACAGGGGTACCTTAAGTAAAATATCTTATATTTTAATATTTTATTTAGTTTTTCAATTCCAGTGTACCTAATTACCATAAAATCTTGACCATATGAAGTGTGAAATGATCAGCTCTCTTTAATTGGCTTGTTTAAAAAAAATACGAAAGGTCATCAAACTGTAAGCAGAGCCTGAGAGTTAAAGAAATTAATGTAGCTAAATATTCTAATAATTTATCCATTTTCACGGCTTCATCTTCAGCATACAAATCTGTTCAATCCCAGTGATAATATAATTTAAGTCTGAGCCAATCATATTATACGTATAAATATGTATTAATAACGTACCACAACTCAATTATAATTGTTGTGAATGATATAAATTAAAGCGGGGTTCGTATACATTTCTGAAGATAATTGAATTAATAACCGCTCGACCTAGCTAAGTCAACATTATTAGTAGCAATTTGTTGTTTCATTTCACTACTATTTTATTTATACAGGCTAGTTACTACAGAATATTAGAACACAAACCCGTATGCATGAAAATTTTTAAAATAAATAAAAATAATTGTCTCCCGCTAACTATAAAAAAAAACTAGGTTTCCGCCCGCGGCTTCGCCCGCGCAGTGAAAGAAAAACCCGCATAGTTCCCGTTCCCGTGGGATTTCCAGGATTGCGTCATTTTCCCGGGATAAAAAGTAGCCTATGTTCTTTCTCGGGTATCAAAATATCACCATACCAAATTTCATGAAAATTGGTTCAGTAGTTTAGGCGTGATGGAGTAACAGACAGACAGACAGAGTTACTTTCGCATTTATAATATTAGTATGGATGTATATACGCACTATTCATTGAAACTAATCTTTTTCAAGCTTACATTGGAGCATTTAAATGATTTTTTTACCGCCATTAGATAAATAATGTAGATCTTGTGTGACGTCGAGATCGCAACCAACAGGTTGAATAATATTGAATCAGAGGGTTGACTGGAACAAACCTTTGTATTCAGTTAAATTTATAAAATACAGTTTTTAATAACCTAATGTGATATAGGTAGAGTAAATCGATAAACAAGTATAGAGCTACTCAAAGGTATGAAATGATAAATGTGCAGAGAGAAAGCAGCTCCGCCAGCGGTCTGTAATCCACTTTATTATTTAATATAAAATTTACATAAAAGCTTACGTTTCGGTCGCTAAATCCAATTTCGCGTTTCATTTCATTGAAATAAAATGTATCTCTACTATTACTAAATTGTAATGGCTTGTCTGTACATTAAATTTATAAAAACTTTTATCTGACTCTTACATAAAATAGGAAAATAAAAATTATTTACGTAGGCAGATGGTATTTATTTATTGAATCTTGTTATATTTTAATTGAAATAATATCAATTAAGGCTGGCCCATATTTTATCAAATAGTAATAATTCGTATTATAGTTCTACGAGTATACCGTAATTTTCAGTACCTACCTATCCAATTCTGCCAAATCGAAGCAAGTCGAGGTCGCGTCGCAAGTTCTTTTGCTTATAAAGGAATTATCGAAGATCCTACGCGTCGAGATTCTCACGAAATATGAAACATTTTAACGCCAAAGATACATTATTAATTCGCTTTGAGACGATCCGGAACGAGGTTTTTCTTTGATATGGAAATGTGTGAAAGGCTACGTCTCAGCGTCTCGCTCCAGTCAGTACTTTTATCTCTATAATGGATGCAGAAATATAACTTTAAACAGACTTCGTTCTGACCTCGTATTAGAAATCTGAATTTTTAATTTTAAGACAACAATCACCGTTTGCAAATTGCTGTAAAATTAATAAGAGTGTCTAAAAATATAGAAGTTATTTACATCAGTTTGAATATTTAGTATTAACACAGTGCTAGTTCAGTACGTAGAGTTGAGTTTAATTTCTAATTATAATATTTCTGTGTAAGACTTGAAATTAGTTTTAAAATCTATACTTACTAATATTATAAAGCTGAAGAGTTTGCTTGTTTGTTTGAACGCGCTAATCTCAAGAACCGAAACCGAAAGGTCCGATTTGAAAAATTCTTTCGATGTTAGATAGTCCATTTATCGAGGAAGGCTATAGGCTATATATCATTAAGACCAACAGGAGCCAGCGAAGCCACGCAGGTGAAATCGCGAAGCCCAGCTAGTATTACATATTTTCTAAAATATAATATTACACTAACTTAAAATATAGTACGTATTTCGTAATAAACACAATACGAATTTTATTTCAGTTCTTAAGCTCTCCTGTAGATAAGATCTCGAGCCTGCGTCCTTCGCACTGTACATTTGTAAAGCTATTTGTACAAGCTCGACAAAAGCTGTCAGTGCTCACCTCCGGAGTGTCCTCATTACTAGTGACAGTGATGAATTTGCCGCAATTGTCGCGGGACCACAGATACATTATTATGAAAGGGTTATTCTTGGGCAGTTTCGGTCACATTGTATGAGTGGATATACTCGTGTGTAACATAATTCAATTACATCCATACAAATTGAATGTCTTTCAAAAAAGGGTAAGAGTAAATAAAAATCTTTTTAATGGGTCGAATTTCAATTTTACACGTAACTAGTGTCATGATGCCATATTCAAATAAATAAAATAAAATAATTACCTAATGCAACAACATGTGAAATATAATAAATACTATGTATTATATTATATTAAAAGGATATTGTGTAAATTTAAAATTAAAACAACCTTTGATTACAACATTTCCGTACCGTACAGTTAACAAGTTATTGTGATTACTCAAGTATTTTATGTCGTTAAAAATAGTTAAAAGTGTTATTTTTTCTTAAAAATTTGTGAGTTAATGTGTGTAGTGCTTATTGACGTTAAAAGTGCACCATAAGTGATCCCCAATAAACAATAAAGGTACAATTCGTGAAAAAATATTCCTACTTGAATATAAATCTACCGTTCGATCATCGACAAAGCAGCTTCACGGCAAAACGCGTAAGCGCCGCGATATGCATGGCGCTTAAGACCTTTTCGACGCCGTCTCACTGTTTGAATGCTTACGGTCTGTGAAACTAAATAGAACTTTGCTATTCTGTTTAATAAGTCCATACTAATTACTAAATAAAATTTATAATGCAGTGCTTAGCATGTCCACAACTAATTGACCGTCGTGAACTTATTATATGCGTGGCTTGTAAGGGTACATATCATTATCAATGCGTGAATATTTCTTCTGTGTATTATCGTGAAAAGGTTTCGGAACTTAAAAAGTATTGGAAATGCCCTGGTTGCGAGAATATCGCAGCGCGCCCTCGCCGAAACGATAATACACCAGTACGCCGCGTCCTGGATTCAACCCATGACATTTCAGTAATGTCCTGCGACGATGAAACATTAGCGAAACCTCAACATCTTGACCCGCATTCTATTCCATACAGTGAATTCGGTCAACTACTCGATATAAAACTGCAGAATATAGTCGAGACAATTTCTGAAAAAGTATTAATCGCCATAAAGTCAGAAATAAACACCGCCTTAGATAAACTTCGATCAGAATTCACACAAACAACCGATTTCCTGGCTGACGAGCAAAAAGAATTAAAGTCTAAACTGACGTCTGTCTCTAAAACTTTAAAAGAGGTCCAGACTGAGAACGCGCGTTTACGGGAATCCGTCATAAAATTAAACTCGAAAATAGAGACCATAGATAACATTTCCAGATCTTGTAATCTTGAGATTCACTCTGTACCCGAGCGAAAAGACGAGAACACTGTTGCTCTATTCAAAAAACTCTGTGAGGTGTGTAAAATACAATGCGATGACCCATCAATTCGCGCCTGCCGTCGTGTTACTAGGACGCAATCTTCTCCACGACCTCGTAATATTCTAGTTACGCTTGGATCTTCGCGTCAGCGAGATGAAATCATTTCTGCTATTCACCGTCACAACAAAAATCACCCTAATGACCACATAAACTCATCCCACCTGGGTATAGAAGGTTCACCTGCCAAAATTTATGTAGCAGAGCATTTATCACCTGAAATGAAATACCTTTACTACGAAACTAGACGGACAGCGAAAATAAAATCTTTTAAATTTGTCTGGGTTCGCTTTGGAAAGATTTACGTACGTCGAAATGAGTCATCTAACGCTATTTTAATAAAAAACATTGACGCTCTCAGTGCACTTTAGTTTTAATCTAACTCACACGGACTTATGTACAATGTTGTCATTATATTTTTTCTATTTTATGGACGTATTTTATCAAAATGTAAATAGGATAAGATCTAAAACTAAGGACATTTATCTTAATATCTTAAGTAACGACTACGACATCATCTGTTTAACCGAAACAAATTTAAACGACTCTATAAATGACAACGAATTGTTCGATGATCGCTATATCATTTATCGAAGAGATAGATACACAACGAATATTACAAAGAAAGAGGGTGGAGGAATTTTAATTGCTATAAATAAAAGGCTTAATGTAGTTCGTAAGTATCAATGGGAAAGTGAGATTGAAGATCTTTGGGTGACGATTATCCCATCCCAATCAAATAATAGGCGTATACATTTATGTTTATGTTACTTACCACCAGATTTAACTTTACCCTATATCAAAAGTTTTTATCAATCTATTCATAATATAGTTCTTCAATCTCATAATACTGACGAATTTATATGCCTTGGTGACTTTAATACTACTAATATTGATTGGCTGAAAAGCTCCGATAATTTCTCACTATTACCTTCTAATCCACGGGATCAAAAAGCTAACCTTCTCTTAGAAACTATTAATCTTTGCAATTTTAACCAATTTAATCATATTAAGAACATTAATAATCGTTATCTTGACTTAGTCTTATCAACAATAACTAGTGTTTCAGTAAATGATGCAGACCCCATAAGCCGAGTTGACCGTCACCATCCCGCATTGTCAGTTACCGTAAATTATACAGTTAATCACTACCCATTACCCCGCTTCAAACAACCTAAGCGTCCCAATTTTAATAAGTGTAATTTCTCGCGTGCTCGGTATGAAGTTTCTCAAATTGAATGGAACAACGTGCTTTGTTCCAACGATATTGACGTCAACGTCGATATATTTTACGGCATAATAAATAAAATCATTCACGATACATGCCCTTTAACATCCAAAAGAACCGATGAATTTCCCTTATGGTTTACGCCTGCATTGAAACGATGTGTTCGTGAAAAATTAAAGTTCCACAAAAAATTTAAAAAGTTTAAAAATCCACGCGATTACGATACATACTCTCTATTACGTCGTCGCAGTAAATTGCTTATTTCTAAATCTTATAATAACTTTATCTCCTCAATTGAAAGTGCCTTGCAGGATAATATTAAATGTTTTTGGCGGTACGTTAATGATAAGAAATCTTCCAAGTCCTCAATTCCTAAGACGATGAAGTATGGTGATCTAGCATGTTCTGATAGTAGGGGGATATGTGAGTTGTTTTCTAATTATTTTAATTCTGTTTATCAAGGCGCGCAATCCTCCACTTCATCATTTACCGATAATACAATCTCTGCATCTTTAAGCAACTCTGTACTCAACAACATCGCAGTCAGTAAGCAGAAGATTATTACAACAATTCGAAAACTTGATGTGCGTAAGGGAACAGGACCAGATGGAATACCACCCCTCTTTATAAAAAATTGTTGCAAGGAATTGGCGATTCCATTAACGATAATGTTTAATCAATCCCTAAAGACTGGTATATTCCCTAGGGTATGGAAAACGGCTCACATAATACCCATTTTGAAGTCTGGTGACAAATCGAGCTGTGAGAATTACCGACCGATTAGCATACTATCTTGCCTGGCTAAATTATTTGAAGCAGTAGTCTACGATACACTGTATTTTCATCTCCTTCCCTTGATTTCTCCGAATCAACACGGATTTATAAGACAACGCTCGACAACTACAAATCTCCTGACTTACCACTCATATTTATGTTCTGCCTTTGAAAAAAGACAACAAGTGGACGCCATCTATACCGATTTTTCCAAGGCTTTCGATAGAGTAAACCACATAATACTTTGTAATAAACTAAGTGCTTGGGGAATACATGGTAATTTACTCCGATGGATTACTTCTTACCTGTCCAACCGTAGTCAGCTTGTTGCTCTTAATGGCTCATTATCCTCACCTGTTCTAATACCTTCTGGCGTCCCGCAAGGGTCCCATCTCGGACCCTTACTCTTTATCGTATTTATCAATGACCTCATCGACAACTTAAAATGCCCATCTCTTATGTATGCTGACGACTTAAAGGTATTCTCCACTGTGGCCAATATTCAAGATGCTTATATACTACAAAATGACCTAGATTCTATAGCGAAATGGTGCGAACTTAACCAAATGACCCTGAACGTTAATAAATGTGCTGTTATAAGCTTTACGCGAAAGTTTAACAAATTAAATTTTAATTACAGTTTTAACAGTCAGGTTCTTCCTCGTGTTTCCGTCATTAAAGATCTCGGTGTTTACTTTGACGATAAATTGTCTTTTAGAAGTCATTTCGATGATATTATCAATAGAAGCTCTCGTCTCCTTGGGTTTATCTCAAGGATCACGAAGGGTTTTAAAACACCATCTAGTCTTTTACATTTATTTGAAACCCTGATTCGTTCAATTCTAGAATTTAACTGTGTCATATGGTCACCGCACTATACAATTCACATCAAACGCATTGAACGACTTCAGAAGCGTTGCTTAAGGCTGGTTTCTCTTCGTTACCACATCGGACGAAGTGGATCTAGCTACGAAAGTCTTCTTGAGAAATTTAATCTTGTCTCGTTGGAAAAGCGTCGACAGAGGCTAGAACTCATAACACTCCATAAAATCGTTCACTCATCTATCCACTCTCCGTCACTACTGTCAACTGTTAATTTTAATGCTTCATTTCGCTTCCGGACTAACAAAACTTTTTCTTTACCTTTAACCAGGAATAATACCTCTTTTTATAACCCCATATCTCGTTTCTGCCGTTTGTACAATGATTTATCCACAAGATTTCCCGATTTTGATATATTTGATCATCGAATAAACATATTCAAAGAACATGTCCGTCGAATCTTGAAATGATGTCCTAGTTTTGTTGTTAATGTATTGTGTAATGTAACCATTATTTTTATTGTCTTTCTTTTATATGTAATATTAAATTATCGAATTTTTAAATATGAATTTATTGTAATACGCTTTAGATAACTGTAAGCTGTATCCCATTGTAGTAGTAATTGTACACATTTTGTTGGGTTGCGATCTGCTCGTGAAATTGATGTGGCGCCTATGGACCCGGCAAGATCGTGGCCTGTTATGTGTATTTAATTTAAATAAATAAATAAATAAATTACATTATACATATAAAGAAACGTATGTAGAGCTATCGTTTGTTGTAATGAAATAAATAATTGGAGTTCTTAAAATTCCTTTAATTTCTCTTTCATTTTTACTCGATGATAATTGATAGGTATAACAAGACGTCTACAAAGTTCATCTAATCTATCTTGAAACTTTGAACTGCCATGTCTAAAATAATGTAATAGGACAAGGGATTGAAGTCTATTAAAATTGATACAGCTTTAAGAATGTTTTGAAATCTTTTTAATTAAAACATTAGTTAATGAGTTTGTGGAGACTTCCGAAGTTTTTACAAAGTTCATGCAAGCTTTTATTTTTCTCAAGGGAGGCATAAAAAAGTGACAACTCTTTTATCAAACTATGCGTTGTGTTTTATAATTTTTATAGTGTTCGCTCAGGTACGTTTCAGGAGTAAAATGTATTTCATTCCTGAAATGTAGGTACCCGAGTGAAGCTGCAGACGAAAAGCTAGTCGCGTAGAACTAACTTGAACTAAGTATAATAACCTAATGCAACAACAAACTCTGTGTGCTTATTAAGGAAACACTTTGGGAATACAATACTAAAGTGTTGAAACAAACATGAAGTCGTGCAAAATACAAGTAGGTATAGTGAACCGGCCGCGGCGTGCGTGACACCGGGCGGGGCTGAAAGGGCAGAGCGAAACGCTGCTACGTTTTATTCCTAACACATATCACTGATAATATGATTATAATTTTCTTGATCTTCAAAAGCACAAAAGCATCTTAAGTTAAGCAGGCGTTGTATCGTCTTTTCATGTTTTTCGTAGTGCGTCCTCCGCCTATCACATTAATATATTTATATCATAACGTGGTTCAATGTAAATTTGATATGATTTAAAAAGAGCTACAGAGTTTCCTGCCGGCTCTTCTTTGAAGAAACTGCTTTCCAACCGATGCTAAATGGCAAAACTGTGTTATGACGTTTCAAAAGTGCCTGTAATAGAATAAATAAATGTTTATGTTTATTTACAGACAATGTTTACAGAATGTATTTTTAATTGTAATATAGTGGATCGCAGGTAAACATCATTGGAATGGGAATCTCGAATATCTTTAAGCCTCAAGATTTTAAGTATTAAAATAAACGCTACTCGCTATCACAGTAGCTCCAATTTCTTACAATTCCATTTTAGTGTAAATTTCCCAAGTTTTCATTCCTCTTAACTCCAGTTCACTTTACGAGTTGTATGTTTGTTTACGTTGGTTAGTTCTAACTTGCGGTTCGTTAAACTCGCTTCACACTTTGTAACTTTCTTCGCAGTTTTAAAAATATCTTTGATTTGAACATGAGTTTTCTTTTATTTTTTATCTTAAATTTTTGTTACCCTAGATTAAATAGCTTAGCAACAGTAAAAGTTATCGATGCAAATTGTAGAGCTATGTCTTGCAGAAACCTAGCTGTCTTAGTTGATATAACTTCTCATTTATATTAAAATTAGAAATAAACTTTAATATTTTATGTCTTACTGTATTTCATACACAAAAGCGTTGAACATTTTAGGCTACGAAAACACTAAACGAAGCAATTAAAAGTCAGTATTCTTGATTATGGTTATTCCTGAGTTACGGCTATTATCTTTACTTTATTAAGGCCATCCTTTACGGTCTACTGTCGGATGGACAGATTTTATGGCTTTACTGAAGGGTATATGGCTATTTTTGGGGTTAGAAGATTTGGAGCTTTAATTTATTTCATACTAGCTTTCCGCCCGCGGCTTCGCTCGCGTAATCCTTAGTCCATATTTTTCCACTGTATAGATAATAACAAGGGTTGATTTAACAAAACTCATGTTTTCGACAGGAAATTGCAATTCTCATTCACGCTTTAAAATATCGAATTATTTTGCGGTAATTGAAGAATATGTGAAAAAGCATTTTACATAAACATACAGAATGAAATAAATTTCCTGGAACATGAAACCTCAAACACGACACGTTCCATTTCCAATTTCGGCGCGAATTATTGAAGAGATTCAATCTCTGAAACGGATCCACGCTTCAGAGAGTTTTTTGTCATTTTGCCATTGAGATATACATATGGAGACGACACCGCCTACATCACTTATGTTCCGCTCAACATACGCCATATGGCGTAACTGCACGCTCATTTTTTATTTGTTTTAAAGTGAAACGCATCAAATATGCCTTCGTGTGTGTTACGATATTGCACAAATAATACAAATAATACGGAAAAGTGCAAAGGAATAACTTTCATCGGTAAGTACCTACTTAACTAGATAATAATTTTTAAAACTTAGTTAGAGCAAAAAAATGGCGCACAGATTTTGTTCGTGGTGTCTCCTCCATACGTAGTAATATTATCTCAATGCATTTTGCATATTTTCCGTGATTAAATGAGCGAGCCTACATGTTGTGTTTAGATGCGATTATACAGTGTGTCCGGACATGACATACCGATATTTCAAGGGGCTATTCTCCAGGTATTTTTATCGACAATTCAACCCCTCTACAGTCCCATACCTCACCCCCC
>CAJQZM010019287.1:0-11785 GCA_907164665.1 Colias nastes | reverse complement strand
GCGGCCACCGCGCGGTCGCCGCGCGGCGGCCGCAAGAATTTTTTCGCCTCGTCTAACTGCAGCCTTATGGGAAGAATATCCTATACTTTTATTTTTCTTATTTTGCTATCCCAATTAACTTATAGTTCAGAAGAATGCCTCCATACAGTTCCTATATATTTTCTGTAAGTGACCGCTTTGCTTCCTCAACTCTATATTTAATCGTATTTAATGTAATGTAGGTTTGAACATAACACAATCTTACATATATACATCACATACATGACAGTAATGCTAAGTCTACACGGATCTGACTCCGACAAGGATTAGGTTTCCAACAAAAAGTGGTTACGATATGTCCTCTACGTCAAACTGTTTATCAAGAAGATTAGAGCCGAGATAATTATTTTATATCTAAAGTACGGATTCGTTGTTGATCCTAATTGTATATAGCAATAGCCTGCTATATTTATATATAATCTATGATGACAGATTTATAAGAGGAGACAAGACATGTTTTGTACTTTTTACAAGGATTTCGCACACGTTAACATGTAATAAATCATACAAAAATTTCTCGAACACATTACACACTTATAAAAACACAAAGATTTTTTCCTTTATATAAGAATTCATCACTGCTTTTTCCCACATTCTCATACCTACTACACTTTTTATAACCAAAACAAAAAATAAGCTTTTGTATGATTCTAGGCACAAAAATCCATACAAATTGTCATTAATATTGTCTTGTTATTTCATGTTCTTAAAAATGTATTTCGAGGAAAACGATGTCCCAACAATATCGTCAAAACATTTCAACTCATCCATAAATGGTGAAAAAATTCTTCAAGTTTCACTCGTTATCTTTTATGAAAAAGTGGAAAACAATTTTTTACCGAAACAATTTGAACAAAAGAAGTTTCTGTAATACCGTCGGCTCGTTCGATAGGACGCCAAAATTGACTTTAACTTTGCGTTTATTAAACATTATTTTACACACGAATGCTTTCGAATTGATTTTCAAGGCATTTGTCCTCAATGAACCTTTAACATTATCAAAATAACTGGGATTGGATTATTATGAGCGTAAAATCATTAGTTTATAGGTACTAATTCTTTGTTTCTTCTTTGACCCATCTGCATCGGTGAGAGCAGTTGGCGTTAATATTTGCATAGAGATCAGAGATTGGAGACAAACGACTATGGCTTGTATAGGGATCAAAATGGATTATAAGCCGTAGATTTCGAAGTGAATACGTATGATAAACGATGATAATAATTGTTATAGAAACTTTTTTAATAAAAAACTTCTTTGCAAGAGCACCTTGCTCGTAAAGGGTTTTTATACTTATTTTATTTTAAGTGTTATTTTTTAACATTTGCTAAGAAAAATCGAAATTACAAATGAGTACTTATCTTTTTATACAGAACCATAAATGTATTACTACTATAGTATCATATATCACAAGTTTTCATTTCCTGCTTAAAAATGAACAACTTGTATTAACCAAAACAATCATTATGTCCCACAATGTGCATCCATTTTCCAAACGTCAGACATTTTCGTTAACATGCAAAGTTTGATTATTGACAACATAAAAACTTTTCCTTGTTGCTTTTATTTTTCTTTATCGCGATTCACGACCCTTTTCGGCATAATCTATCAGCGCAATACTATTGTTTGTTTAGAATTCTTTCTGTTGCAAATCCACTGCCGACTATCAATCAAAGAATAACTATTAGAAGCACTCTTGACAAGTTCGCAACTGCAGATAATTAATATGAATCGACTTTTTGCCCATCATTATTACACGACTTGTTTGTGTAACTCTTGGTATTGGATCTTTTGAAAGTTGTTCGGAATGAATTGTGGACTAGAACTTTGTTTATATTTTAAATGCCTATAGTTTTTTTCCTAGCTACTTAAACGATGCCTCAACATTATATACTCTACACGTGTTAATAAATAACAGCTCAATATTTCAAGTAACAAAACATTATTTCATATAATAGGTAAAGGTAACTAATCAAACAGTGGTACTTAAAGAATGGCAAACACTTTTGCCCTCCGATGTATAATTGTACCTAATAGGTAACTAAAATCAACACATTATCGTGTTCGTTGGATTCTTCGACGATTTATATTACTACCCATAACAACCCATAATGAATGAAGCCTTCATTCAAGGAAGCTAAAAATATAAACACTGAAAACGCTTCTAGGTAATGCAACCCTAATTAGTTTACCGACACAAATGTATGCGAACAGCGATGCTTTTATTAGCAATGAGAAGCGTGTATGAACTGATGGAGTTCTATCAATAGTTCAGCACTTACATAACATAATTGCGATCGTCTTAATTCCCCCAGCGCGATATAATGATGTAAATTCGTCGCGTCATGTACCGAGACAACAATTTGACGTAAGCTTAACCTAATGTAATTTATCGGTAAGCCGTAAGCACGAACGTGATAATTAACACCGCTATATTATTCAACACTTAATTGTCTATCGTTAAAATAATTTAATCTTCACAGTATATGAGCGTTTATTACGCGTAACGCTAAACCGGGGGCCGGGGCTAGAATTTATTAGTGTCATAGTAAACATGATAATATTGTAATTTGTAGGTACTGTATGTTATAATAATGTAAAATGTTGAAATATCCAATGTATAAAAAGGAATGACTTCAAATTTAAATATTGAATAAATCAGAGAAAATCCAATATGTTAGGTCCAGGTTAATTATGTTGCCATAGAACAAAATTCAGGACCAAATTTTAATTGTAAATATTATTTTTCTTACAGAAATAGTAAATTAATTTAACTTTATGCAACATTACAATTGGTAATTACCCAAAAATTCTACCTTTACCCTTTCGCTTATTCAAAATAACCGCAAATTACCATAATTTGTACACAAGAAAATACAGTTAAAATGAACGTTTAACCTTTAGCTCGTGAATTTGGCAAACCATTAACAAAACAACAAAATTTAAAACAATATTATTTTTAACAGAAAAAGAAGTTGGGAAAGTTAAAAATGTTTTGGACCCTCGGGCTTTCTTTGGATTTTATTTGTGACGGTTTGCAAAGTTGGGGGTTTTTAGCATCCGCGTGGGTGACAATTCTGCGAAGACGTCGTTATTCGAGCGTAAAAATGATAGTAGGTACAAGAAAAATAATGGCTGTAATCGCATTTCATTTCCACGCTTCAATTAGTCCAGGAGTCCGCTATTCTCATTTTCCTGCTTATTTTCCGCCTTAAAAATGAAGTTAGAAGCCGATTGGATTGGAATTTTACGTTTGTAAAATATTTCAATATTTTTGGTGGAGAAATTGTATAACTGTCTTGATTAACATTTGATTAATTGTTATAATATTTATTTTTCTACTCTTTATGGATAAAAATACTTTAGGTAGTTAATTAACCAAACCCATTGTCATCGTAGACCTAGGTAATGTAATAAAATGCACCTTGTGAAATTACGACTATCAATCAAAGAATGCTGATTGCTATCAATGGAAAATATTTTGCTTTACCTAAATCGACTAAAAATATGTCATACATACATTATAAAATATGTTAACATCTGCTAGTGATAATCTTATTATTAAGTTAGTACGTAATGTTAACAATCTTCGAAGTTCGAGGCGAAGAGACGTGGAATACATGAGTTGAAAATGCCGGGAGCTCGTAATATGTTTTGTATTAGGATTAAATGAACTGTAAAAAACAAGATTATGTGCCTAAACGCAAAAGTATAAAGAAATGAAATTTCCACCAACCTGAAAAATATATATCTCCTGTTCTCAACTGAAAACGTCGAATCAGCTTGATTTAGCTCTTACATTGAACACAAAAGCAGAAAATGCTTGTAGTTTCGTATAATATACGCCAGTTTGTAAAATAAAATAAAATTCAAATATTTTCAAAGTGAAAAGTTACAAAGCAATGGCACGGTCTTAGATTACAAAATAAAAGACAGATGGAGCGTTGCCGAACTAAACCGAATAATTTATCGTCATTTCCAAGGTCATTTCCATAAAGCTATGTGTGCTGTCATTTCGCCGCTGCACTGTACGTACACGGTGCTTCTGTGTGGGTGTTATGGTACCAGATATTGAAAATTTTCCCAAAATTTTCCCCGACTACGGAAGAAAGAGGGTTATGTTTTTCGAGTGTATCTATGTATAATATTTCTTTGGCACGTCCTGCAGTATAAACCGCTGAACCGATTTTGATTTATGAGGTGACATTGCAATCATTTGAATTATTATGGTAGTGGTGTCAGTAACGTTGGCTACATAAACTAGCTGTCAGGTTTTAATTGACAACATTTCAAAATTTTAAGCTACTTATTTTTTTATTTTAATGAAAACTATATCAAAAATTATGATACACGTATTTTTTGCTTTTTCAAAATATGGAAGTTTTCATTCATCTTTTTGAGTTTTAAAATCATGTCATTCTAAAATGTCGTAAGCGCCAAATGACGTCATACATACGGAGGAATACATTTTTTCCTTTGCCACATACCTAGTTTAAATTTAAAAAAAATCTTGACAGTTGACATTTTGGCATATTTGTCACTTTGATTCGTCAAGCTTTGTAAATATTGTTATTTGTTATTTGCTGATCCAAATTTTAAACAAAAGAAACTTATTCACAAGTACTGATGATGATGACTTTATGCAGGATTTGTTAAGGGGTGCCGAAAATTTCTGGGAAAAAAATATACTATCCCAAAAACGTTGGAAAGTGTTAAATAAATACAACTTTTAGTAAGTAAACAAAGTCTTTTATTTCAAGAAAATTATGAACACTATAGGCCCTATTTGTATAATATAAATGAATTGGTCCAACTCCAATCAAACAAACATCACGCTAATGAGATTAAATTAGAAAACCAAAACACAATAACACGATTTAAAAGTTTGTTTACATGAATAATTCTTCTTCTTCTTCTTCTTTTTAGCAAATGGCAACTCCCGATCCCAGTGAGGACGGATTCTGCCAATGTCAAGTTTTGAACGGATGGTCAGTTTAACCCTTTATAGGGCATAAGCAAAACTAGTATAGCGGCTGTAACCACATGACACATCTGACTGTAAGGTTGATTTTATCTAAACCTTTCTATATAAAATGACCCTTATATGTTTTTCGCGTAGTCCTTGAACGGGCGTAACACACAATCGTACCCACAGGTGTGAAGTTGTTTCGAACTATTTGCAATGACGCTAAATATTTGTGGTTACGTTTGTGCCTTCTGTCCATTCAGAGTTTGCGATGTGCACGTGGACTATGTTCTCCTGCTTTTTAATTGTTTTTCGTGGAAAATTGTGATATTTGAATAAAATAAGGTATGTAAATAGTTTATTTATTATTTTTCCAGTAATTTGATATATAATTCTTGCATGTAGCTTTGTGTGACAAAGTTTTATAACGAGTTAAATATGAAGAGCACGTTTCGTTAATTTTGAAGTTAGTTTTTGGTTCTTTTTTTCAATTGAAACAAAAATTTACTTTTTGTATGAATTGAAAAGTTTGTTAGTTGTTATTAGTAAGTTAAATAAATATATTTTACGAAAATAACATAACAATAAGTTGAGGTTTTCGGGTAAAGATGTTATTGAACACCAAAGTCAGGTTTTTTGTATGACGAGGTTTTACATTATAAAAGTACTACACTGTAGGTAATACTTGTGCAGAGTTTTGACCACATTACAATTTATTTTGTTTGTTTTAGATGTCTAAAAGAAATATTTTGGATTTGGACAAAATGGATGATGAGGAATTTGAGGCCATGATGACAGGAATCGATGATAGTCAGGCTAAAGATTCTGATATTGGTGGTGATTCGGATCCTGAGGACAATCTTCCTTTGAATCCCGTTAGCTCTCATACTCGAAACCAAGGACGAGAGGGTGATCCTAAAAGCCTAATGCAAAAAGGTTGTGGATTTTGCATGTATTATACTAGAAATAGTAAATATAATAATTTGATTTCCTAAATAACATATCTTTTATTTAATTATGTGCTCATTAAAATACCCTTATATACAAAAATGACGTACATTTTATCATAAGCACTTACTAATTGCCCACAGGAATACCTAAAAGTTAGGCATTCCTATGGGGAATTAAGTTAAGCCCTAAGGCCTAAACGGTCATAGTCACATATGTAACCACTTAACTTATTCCCTAAATGGTCTCGGTTACATATGTAACCACGGCCTGCAGGTAAAACCGTAAGACACAACTAGTCAATTTTTCAATTTTCAGCATCTATAAAAGGTCCTTAACGAAACGTCATATCAAAAATATTGATATCTAACAAAAAAAATTCTGCCCGTTAAAGGGTTAAGTTAATGCTCATGTTAAGCATACTCTGTGCTAAGGAAAAATCACGATTGAGATGGTTCAGTTTTGTTTACTCATAGACTTCTTACATGTAGCTGTATAACCTGACAAAGAACAAATATTAGTTATAGACAACACAACACATCACAAAAGCATAACATAAAATAGATATAGGTACTTACATGGAGTTCAAAATTTTAGATTGTTAAAATTGATAAATTTTGATAGGATATTGACAAATGAGGTAGGGACAAGACAAAGTAAACACTTAAAATTAGTAGGGAGGGGAACATCTGGGGGGAGGATATCCAGAAGTGAGATACGAAGCTTTGGGCAAACAAAGAATAAATGATCATAACTTCCCTCGTCTATACCACACTCACAGATAGAATGGTCACGGACATGAATTTTAAATAAATGGGTAGGAGTGGTATTGTGACCTAAACGAAGGCGGCAAATGGTGGAAACAGTAGGCTTGTCTATATTAGGGAAACGGAAGAACCAGGGCTTACATGGAATTGAGGGTTGGATATCTCTATAAAATTTCCCTTTAGTAGAATTTTTCCACTGACTGTTCCATGTATAATCCAAACGATCCTTAGAAAGAGAAGAGAGATCATGGGCATAATTGTAGTAATGTTCGAGAGTACCATGTTGGATGGCTGATTTAGCCAAAACGTCAGCTTTCTCATTGCCTATAATACCAGAATGGCTAGGAATGTGTACTAGATCTACTTGAAGTCCTTTCCTGAAACAGTCATAAAGTGTGGATTTAATAAGAAAGATAATAGGAAATTTAGACTTAGAACGGAAAGGGTTAGAAGTAATAGTCTGAAGGCAGCTGAGAGAGTCTGAAAAGATTACAGAATTTTGGAGATTATGAGAGTTGATAAAATTCAGAGCCTCCAGGATAGCTGTGGCTTCACCTGTGAAAACAGAGGATTGAGGGGGACATTTAAATTGTAAAATAGTGTTAGAATTATGGTGCCATACAGCAACCCCTACAGCAAGATGTTTTGCCACTTTTGATGCATCCGTGAAAAAAAGATTATAACCACGCCAGTGAGAGGCAACCAGAAAATTAAAAGCAACATTAGAGTCGGGAGCATATTTTTGAATACCACAACTCAAACTAAGGTTGGGGTTAAAAACTAGAGCATGAAACGGAGTTGAATATAAAGGATGGATACTAAATTGGCATGTTGGATCCGGGAGGCGATTAAATTTAATAAGACTTTTAAGTAGGCATGGAAAATCAGATGGACGACGGAGATTATTTAAGGTGAGCATGTGAAGGAGATTACGGATTTTAGGGAGAAGGGGATGGGAGGATAATTGAATAAGCCGAAAGAAATATTTGTCTGCCAGATATTGCCGGCGGAGAGGTAAGGGAGGGTCAACACATTCCACCTGGAGGGCATTGACTGGGGTAGACTTCATAGCCCCTATAATGATTCGCAGACATTTGTATTGAATTCTATCCAATTTTACTATAGCTGTCTTATTACAAGGTTCTAATATGAACGACGCATAATCCAAATGACTCCGAATGATAGCATTATATACTAGTTTTTGACAATATGGATGTGATCCCCACCAAACACCAGATAAGGAGCGTAAAACATTGATACCCTTCTCGCACTTTTGAGAAATGTAGTTAGTGTGAGCCATACCATTCAACTTTTGGTCAAGCACCACCCCTAGAAATTTAATCTTGTTGACTACCGGGATTGAGGAGTTTTCAAGTAGTATAACTGGCTGTGGTATCAAACGTTTTTTTGAGAACACAACTACATTGCTTTTGCCGGGCGATAGTGACAAGCCGTGATCATTCATCCAATTCTCCAGATAAGCTAAAGCACTGTTAAGTCTGAAGGTAATCACATCCATATTCTCTGACGAAGCATATAGCGCTATATCGTCTGCGTATTGCAAAACACTACAATAAGATGGGACAGCTTTATCCAAATCCCAGGTGTAGATAGAATATAGTAATGGACTCAAAACGGAACCCTGAGGGAGTCCCTTGAATATAAGTCTAGTAGATGTATCTTTAGAAGAGCGTACCTGTATTGTCCTCAACATAAATAAGTTGAAGATGAAATGTATCATCCTCTCAGGCAAACTCAGCTGTAACATTTTCTGTCTGAGCACTGGAAGAAGAACATTATCGTACGCTGAAACTACATCCAAAAATACACCCACTAGGTACTGTTTGTTGTGAAAAGAGGAGCGTATGTCAGTGGTTAAAATACTAAGACTATCCAGCACACTTAAGCCTTTTCTAAAGCCAAATTGAGAACTAGATAGGAGGCCCCTATTTTCGACTAGCCACTCCAGGCGATTTTTAATAAGGTGTTCAGAGATTTTGGCTAAGGTAGAAGACAGTGCGATTGGTCTATAGGAATTGGGGCTAAGAGGATCCTTGCCAGGTTTAGGAATAGGGATAATAAGCTGTGTTTTCCAAGAATCGGGAATGATAGCGTGTAAAAAGAAGATATTAATTAAATTTAGAAAATAAGATTTAGTCTGATCGCCAGATTTGCAAAGAAAAGAATATGGTATACCATCAACCCCAGGGGATGAGTCTTTTAAGCCGTCAAGAACCGTAATAAGTTCTTGCAAGGTGAATGGGCAATCCATACTGTCGTGCGATACTATATTATGGGGAGGACAAGGAAAATGGTCAAAAGAGGGAACAAATGGTGGGGATAGTTTGTCAATAAAATCATCAAGCCAAATATCTGAATTGTTGGATATTCTATTTTTGTCATTTAAAGCTCCACGGAAACGCCGAATACTATTCCACATCAGTGATGGTGGTGTTTTGGGAGATAAGTTCTCACAGAATCGAATCCAGCCCTCTTTCATCTTTTTTGATAGCATCCGTTTAGCGCGTGCTGCAACTTTCTTATAATGAATAAAGTTCTCATTCGACATAATGGAATTATAATTTAATTCGGCTTCTTTACGCTCTTTAACCACGTTAGTACACTCATGATCCCACCAGGGAGGAGATAGCTTCTTAATAGACGATGTGGAATAGGATTTCAACGGAAAGGATTCGGAAGCAGTGGCATCGAGACAGTTGACGAAAAGGGAATAACATTCCAGACAATTCTCAAGAGATGCATTCGGGAGGTTACTTATTTTGGACTCAAGGGAGTTAGTAAATTTCTCCCAGTCAGCATTACCTAATTTAAATTTGAGCAAAGGTGGAAATGTTCTAGTGGGAACATGGACTATGCGGGAGCAGGAGATGAGAATTGGAAAATGATCACTGCCATGGGTAGAGGAAAGTGTAGAACATGAAAAGGAAGGAGCTAAAATGGAAGAACAAATAGTTAAGTCCACTACAGTGTTAGGGTTTTGTACTGGGGAGACTCTCCGTGTAGGTAGGCAATCGTTAATAATACACATATGCAGATCTTCAAAGAGGTCAACCAAAAGGTATCCAAAGGAGTCGCACATGTACGAACCCCAAGAAGTATGGTGCCCGTTAAAGTCACCCATAATAAGAATCGGAGGAGGGAGAGAGGAGATGATTAGGGAAAGCTCAGGAATAAAACTAGAATGGGGATGAGGAATATAAACACATAAGACTGAAATATTAGCAACTCTAGCTGCAACTGCATTAAAGTTACAGCCATGGTGGGGAAGTGAAATGTGTGAGAAGGAAATACTGTTATTCAAGATCAGAGCGCAGCCAGCATAACCATCAGCTCTGTCATCTCTAAGACAGGAATACCCTGGAACCCTAAAGCGAGAACCGGGCAATAACCATGTCTCTGAGATAGCAAGAACCAGAGGTTTATGATTGGTTATCAAATCGAAAATCTCATGCTTCTTGGGACGGATACTCTGAGCGTTCCATTGTAGAAACACTAGATCCATAATTAAGAATTGATGAGAAGCGGGATAGTCTTTGGGCAACGTTGGACGGTAACTGGTGGGGGTAAGAAAGTAAAGTTTCTATAAATGACAAACACATATTAAGAAGATGTTCATCAAAAGGAGGAGAAGAGCCTGTATTAGGGAAAGCACAACCATTGGAAAGGGAGGAGGAGGGTTCACGGATGATAGATTGATGTACAGCCTTATCATAAGACTTACCAAGAGGGGCGCGGGAACGGGGGGTCAGAGTGACAGTTTTTCTATATGAAATATTAGGAGTTGATTGGATAGGAGGGTTAAATTGGGAAGAGGGGAGGCTTTGGGAGTTCACAGATAGTGTATTCTGAATCTGGGTATTCTCAGCGTAGGACCTACGTGTTGATGGGATGACTTTAGAAGCCTCCTCAAATGATATCCCTTCGGATGCCATTAATTGCTTAATGGCCTTTTGTCTGGATTGCTCAGGGCATTTCTTATCGGTTGCATAATGCTTACCAGTACAGTGAAGGCATGTTGCATCAGATTCTAGAGTTGGACAAGAGTCACCCAAGTGGGCCTGTGAACATTTGAAACAGCGTTCCTTGGAGCGGCATTGATCGCGTACATGTCCAAACCGACAGCATTTAAAGCATTGAACTGTAGGGTATTGGTATACCTCTACTGGCATGTAATTAAAAAGGCAGTAAATTCTGTCTGGGCGAACCTGGCCCTGAAAGGTCAAAACAACGGTTTGAGATGGTGACCATGAAGTAACACCATCTATTCTAATTTTTTTATTAAGCCGTCTGGCTTTCAATATTTTGCCTCTTCCACCTGGGAAATCCACATGGCTGATAAATTCTTCCATAGACCACTCCGTAGGGACACCTTTGACAATGCCCATACGAGTGATGTGAAAAGTTGGAATGGAGGCTTGGTAATTTGAATCTTTAAGAGGGGGGAAATTTATAAAATTATTTGCGTCACAAGCGGTATTGAATTGTACAGAAATTTTATTACGCCCAATAGCTTTAACTCCATCTTTAGCTATGTTAGCTACACGATTATTGTATAAGAATGATCCAAATTTAATCGGCCTAATAGTTAAACCCGCCGCAGGATCGGCCTCTGTACGGGACACATAAACAATAAAAGGACCACTGTCATTGTCGGAATATGTAATGGGATTAGATAAAATGGGATCCACATATAAACTTTGAGAGGATGCGATCGCGTAGTTAGTAACTGTTACGTGTCTTTTAGACGGGATAATATCTGTATCAGCAACGGATGGCTCTGACCGTTGTCTTTTATTACTTGTGTGCTCCGCTTCCATCACCTCACCCTGGATGTCAGGAGGTTTACCAGGGTCGGGAGGATCAGGATTCATGATGGGTGAGGAAAGTTAGTAAATAAACGCTTACCCCAATATATATATAGAGACAATCACAGATTTGGTTATCACTACCAGTTTACACTAAAAAAGAGTGTTCTCAACAAGTTAATTAACAAAAATCTCAATGGCACGTGTTTTCTCCGACACAACAAAGATCGAAAAAAAAAAA
>CAJQZM010019265.1:0-22731 GCA_907164665.1 Colias nastes | reverse complement strand
TAACTTAGATGTTCTTTGAATTTTTCAATAAAAGTACATAAATTGCCACGAACATATTTTAGGGTGTCTCAGTGTCTTTATTGTAGTATATTTTATAAGAAAACTTCTTCTATTAAATTCCGTGTAAAATACAAAGACACGAACGTCCCGCATGGAAAAAATTGAAACACGCCTTAGGTTATTGGCTATTAAACAAACTGGACAATGAATATCAATAAATTGTCTCGAACGTATTTTAGATATTGAATGAATCTTTAATTTAAGATATCATCACACATTGTTACTAATTTAGTTTTGTTAAACGAGCGTCTAAAGAATTACAGAAACAAGTAAAAATCACTCTAAAATCGATAAGGACTCTTAAATCCAAAGAGAAATTTTAATGAGGCTATATTCAAATTATAGATTAATGGAAGTCTATAAAATTCACGGCCCAAGTATATACAATTTTCTTGAGTGATTTATTGAAATGATTTTCATTACTGAGATAGTTTTTAAAAGTTTTGGATTTTTACTTAAATTTAAGAAAATATTCACCAAATAATTGATATTCAGTTTTGTATTTTGCATTCTCTGAAGGAAGCATGAATTTAGATGATCAACGAACAGAAATAATTAAAATTTAAAAACAACAATTTTTAAACTACCGAAAATTATGTATACAGACAGCCTAGATAGCCAGATAGGTCTGTCGTTATATGAATACATTTCGTATGTGTGTATTTCCAACATAAATCCCACAAAACAGAATTTAAATTCAAAATATATTATGTCGATTAAAAAGATGAAAAATAGTACAAAGAAAATGCAAAATATAACGGACTATAAATTTAACCGCCATCACATACATGTTCATCGATTCTTTTAAAAATAGTTTGTCATCCGCTTCGGTACACCAATTATTCTTTTAAAATGAACTCTTTTCGCTAAGAAAGTAAAAACATTTTTCTATAACAATAAACAGTTTAACCTTTACTATTTTTTTGATTTAGTAAGTCTATTTAAGTTGCTCTATACCTAGCTAACCTGCCTAGTAATATTTTTCCAGATTTATTCCATTTTATTTTAATACAATCATCAGCATCATTCAACTATCAGCTACGGATATAATATAAAAAAAAAATAATTTATAAAATATATATATGAGAATTAGACAAACCTTAAAGATTGTAAGTCTTCATTCATCGATTCCCAGAACTATGGTAATCAATAATAGTTCTCGTTTTATGCAGTCAGTAAAACAAAAAAATACGTGAAACAAGGCAATAATTCTTCAGTATTTTTTAATAATTCTTAGAAATTGCATATTATGACAAAGTTATTTTACCCTACAATACCATTCAAGGAATTCAACGGTAAAGTTAAACAATTGTCGCTCATATATTATTTCATATTAAACACCGCTAAGAGAAGTTTGCTTCAGTCTCTCGTATGTATTCACAGTTTTGAACCTAGTCGATTATAGTATGGAAATTCAGGTCAAATTAATTGAAAACTGATCATTAGAACTATGCAGTAAACTATCAAAATTGTATTTTAGTAGCGTAAAGCCACGAGGTTATACGTACCTATGTGTTTAGTTCTTACATCCCCTATCGACAAAGTTAAATTGTGTTGTATTTAGAGTCACGCTTTGTAGAGGTTAGATTATTAGATCCTAATTGGATTTCTCTGTAATCAAATTACTATTAAATTATGCTTGGCTTATTCTGTATATTTATTTCAATATGAAGGTAATAATTTTTGTATGTAAGTTTTGTATTTACTTTAATTATAGTTTCGTTTAAAACAGTGACTTCCCATTAATATTTAAATTGAGTAAGCTTAAGAGCTAAATACTGTGTAAGTAGTTAAATAATGTGAGCAAAGCTTGATATATATTATTAGTCACACTTAAATATGCATAATAATAATAATATGAAGAAAATCTACACAAATAATAAACGTAAAATTTGTAGAGTTCTCTATCTGAAGCCAATCGATTTTGAATTTTTATACACCATGCTTTAAAACTCCACCCTCACCACACTTACGAGAATTTTTGATAAATATATTATATATTGTGTTATTATGCTGGTTTAACATGACCATCTTATAATGAGAGCGGAAATGTGAATACATACCTATAGAAAATACACGACACTATATTTCAAATAACTTCAAAACATATTCAAATAATCATTATATTCTCGTATAGCAACCAGGTACCATCAAAATTAAAATTTTATGGAAAAGAACCGCTATGCAAAAGTGTAAGATTTCAAAGCCAAAGGCGCAAACTAAAAATAAAATCATTACATTAAAATTTCTCCGATTTAAATGAGCATGCTGTAATTATAGATGCCAAAAAATATACAACCCAATTAAAAAGCCAGAATCAACAGGTGTACAAGAGAAAATAATAAACGCGAAACGTTTAAATGATTTGTTCTTAAAAATTATACACGAATAATTTTACCTCGAGAACATTTAGTGGCCAACGTTGTTAAAGCTCGTGAGGCCTTTTTTAAATGCACGAGCTTCTGTGAAGCGTGAAAATAGAGAACATTTTTCATGAAAACCCGCAAAAATGTAACGTCGCATTTGTGTTAGTGACCACGATGTCATTCCTGTCGATATTTCTGGAAGCCATTTTTGTATTGTGGAAAATATGACCAGAGCTGGGTAACGAAAATAGTGGACTCTTAATATGAAAACTGTTGAAAATGTAAATATGACAATTCGAATTTTTTGTAGAGTTGCAATTTTTTTTAAAGCTTCAAAAATTTTACTACATTATACTGTGAATCTATAATCTGCTTAATACTTTTTATATATTTTTATATTTAAAATGTAAGACATTTACTTTATTATTTAATTCCTGTTATGCAATAATTAATTTATCAGTTCATAAAGCTCAACTGCAATAAAATAATTTTACACGTCACTTAATTAAAAAAAAAAACAAGCAAAGAATAATAATTATCGAAGTCTTCATTTTAAATAGAAACTCACGCGGAAAACTCACTATTGTGTGCGCAGCCAGCCCGCTGAACATCAAAGGACTTTCGAGTGTCAACAACATGAAGTATATTCTAACAAATTACGGTATCTTCATCAAGGAAATATTGTTATGTCTGATTTTATAGCGCGAAATTTGAGCAATTAAAACCCAGTCAATTTTAAATGTCAGTGTTACTAGGGTACTGTAATTACACCACCTCTGTAATTTAGTTAGGTTTTATTGCTAGCGAAGCAATTTATTGGATTATGTTTAATGCGTAGAGCTTATAATTATGAGGTCGAGGCGGTTGCAAGGGCTTTTTCATTTCAGTGGTAACGTTAAGCTGTTTTGGGTGAAATTTGTGCAAGTGATGAAACAGGGATAATGACGCTTTGAACAAGTAATGTAAAATTATGTAACTACAACTATTACAAGAGGTTTTATGCATATTATGATGAATGAACGATTTTTTTTACTGATTTTGTTAATGATTTCGCATGTAGTAAGTTACATTGTTACAGAGTATTATAAATTTATTTTTGTTTAACGGAGGTGAACACAGGGGAAGTGGCAGGTTTATGATACATAATATTATATTGTAATAAAAGTCAAATTAATTATTGTCGAACAAAGAAAATTAAATTTTGGCAGAGCGCAATTCTCTATTATAAAATTTGTCTCTAGAAAAATTTTATTTTTGCTCTATTTAAATAAATTGGGCACAAATATAGATTACCTAAGCTTAATTTGATTGGATAAGATTATAAATGTGATATTGAGGGGATGGCACTTATAAACTCTATTTTATTTCAATTAATTTTCAATTAATTCTTGTGATTAATTCTATTTGCTATTTTCTAACATTAAATTCCACTATAATTAAATTATTTCAACGTTTTGAGAGTTCTTATATGTTATCAAAACGAATTTAAAAATACGATTTATTTTAAAATATTGGCGTGTAATTTTTATCACAAAATTACACGCCATAATAAATTATAAAATTATATTTTAAACTAACTTGATTCGGCTTTTAAATGTGCTTGAGATTCAAATAAATCAATTTTTAATCATGTTATGTTAAATCTTTATTACGTAATTCTATTGCTATATTTAAAAAAAGCTTTCCGCACGCAAAAATAATAATTTGTCATCTTCTATAAACATTTCCACTCATTTCTATCCAACATATTTTGTTTTTCACACGCACTAATAACACGAAATACCTTTTAAATTTAACTAAGCTGTCGTATATCTGGAACAGTTTGGTATTTCCAAAGGATTACCCAGAACGAGTTTTATGTACCTGTTTCTGAAATAAGTTTCTAAATAAAATGCTTTCCGCGAATTCATCAAACGTTCGCTACAGTGTGTTTTACGCGTGTAACAATTTGTAACATTTTACTATTGTAGAGCTCTTGTTTTTATGTATAAATTTGTATTTTTTATGATCGTGTTTTGTGAAAACTAATGAAGGCTTTATCTCTACATAATGACATAATAGCTATCAATACTCGACGACACGAAAGTCGTGTCATGACGGGACTTAATACTAAATAACAGTTGTAGAGATTTAAACAATTTTTAGTTTGTTGGATTTGTCTCCGATACTATGGCGACTAAAAAATATATACCCAGTCAGAGCTAGGGCGGGCTAGTTACAATAAAATTATAAAATAAGTTGTATTCTTGTAAATTTTAGTACGTATAATTAGTATGAGTGTTTATCATCATTTATTTTAGCTATGCCTTAGACCACTTAGCTTCATTTTACTAAATAATAATTTTACCTACCTGAACAGTGAATACTGTTTATCATTCTAAGAAAATGATTTTTACGAAGGAAGTGAAAATTCACAAACAATAATAAACACAATTCATTTAAATTAATTCATGTCAAAATTAGAAACAATTGTTCGTTTTATTAGAATTACGTAGAAATCTACGGTTATATCATAATATAGCGTGATATTTTTAGAAGGTAATCAGAACAATAAAGATACCCTAATAAAGTCGGATCTATGTAAAGTTTTGAGTTACGTTTATTTGAAATGTAAGTCTGAAATTATACCAACGTTTAATTTGGTAGAAGAATATAATGTCATGTGTAAGAAAATTTTGTAGAGAAAACAAATGAAAGTATTGCTATAATTTAAACGAAAACCTATATACCATATAAAATTGTATGAGATAGATCAAACTCAAACATTTATTTATTCAATTAGACTTCTTCTAGAAGCACTTTTGAATCGTCATTCGTCATATTTTAACATTTACCACCGATTCGGAAAGCAGTATCTATCGAGAAGAACTGGCAAGAAACTCCATAGTTGCTCCTTTAAAATCATGTCAAAATATGAAGTCCTACAATAAAATATTATTATTTAACTCATTTGCTCAAATATCTTTAAGAATAAAATCAATACTCAGATCGCCCTTAAAAGCATGCGTTGACATTTTTTCATCCAAATCTTTTTGCAAATCACGCCAAACCTCCGGAAAAGGTTTCAATTAAGCTGCCCTTTTCCGAGAGCAATTAATGACGATGTATCCCAAGGGATATTTGATATAGTTAGATTGAGTTAGCTGACTCTTTGTGTAAATATTTATTCTCTGTTTATTGACAAAAGATTTAATATAATATAAGTTCCAAGTTTGGCTCTTTAGTCTACAGACGATTGTGACCTTGTAACTTGTGTTGAAAATTTTGTCCATATTGTAGCTGTGCGCTATACTTTCTGCGCATTCGGTATCTTAGTGTGAATTTAGATTTATTTTATACTATGTATCCATATCGGTTGAAAATTTTCACATAAGGTTATTCTTAGCTTCTTCGAAATCAAGGATATACATCAAAACATAAGTAATCGCTCGCGTAGTAAAACTTACAAGCCCGAACATGAAAACAGTTAAAAAGTTATTACGACCCTCATAAAAGTGAGAGACTGAAATTCGTGCTCGCTTATTGCGGGGCAAGTTTCAAGATATATTCTGTAAGATTGTAACACGCCTAGCTACCAATTGTCTTTATTTGTCTCTAGATAGATATAGGCCTTAACATTTACAGCTCGCGGTGATCATATTTTTTACGAAAATTGTGAATATTGCTCCCTCGCGGTCCGACATTTTGGAGATATGCGGCTGGTATTATCATAACTCGGAGTAAATAGTCAGCTTAACGGTTTCCTCGTAATTCAGTTGTTTTCTCTGTTATTAGCATGGAAATTATTCGATGCTCGACTGTAGTAAAATAAAATATTTACATCGTAATTACTTATACTTCTTGTAGACAAAAACGATTTTCTTTCTCGGAATATTATAATATGAATACAAAAAGATCGCTTATATATTTCGTTTTTTTGTTACGTTGTAATCTTTTTGAGGTTGTAATTTAATACAAATGCAACAATTTCATATTCGTATGAAATAAAAATAATTTCATACAATGGTGTCTCTTCCACTTTTACTCCATAAGGTGTAACACCTGATCCTATTTTAAGAATAATCAGGCCCAAATCCATTATTAAAGTTAATACTATAGCAGCTAAGGGCCAGAAGAATTTCACATCTGTTTCACTGATCGATATTCTTTACGGCTTAATAAATTATCCTGTAATCTGTTATTTTTATTCTTTTCGGTAAGGTATTTATTGCGTAACGTTTCATCACTATCAGCCCTTTTTACCGACGTTACCTAAAAGAGTTGTTATATTATGGTTTTGTTCCAACGTCTATAGAAAAATATAATATAAGAATAAAATCATAGGTAGGTATCTAATCTATTATTAAGTAATACATTTTGTTCACAATTTCTAAACAAACAGAGATCAAACCAAACAATTTGTTTTATATTTCATATATTGTTATAACATCACAATAATGCAGTGGATTAAAATATATGAGTAGATAGTGTAACATAAGCTCATGTTTCGTGGAAGTGTTTAGTTCAGCCATTATTTAGGGTCAATTGTATTTAATTTATTTAAAGAAATAATAGTGTGAGATCCGACGCTTAATGCAGCAGATTAGACTATTGTTAACATGTTTATGTGAATAATAAAGATACATTGTGACTGAGTTTGATCAGATCGATCAATGAATATAAAAAATACGTTTTCTAAAAAGAGTAGGTAATAGAAATTTAGTTTACTCTTCCAATCAAATATTTAAAACTGAATAAATAACTATAATATCCAAATAAAAACTTTGTGTACTCATTTGTTTACTATTAGAAATTAGTTTACGCAATATAAGTTTTAAATTTAAACATCAATGGATTATTTAACCGAGAGTTTTCTAGAGGCTTCTATAAAATAAACAAAAGCAAAAAACCGTAAACTATCGCTAAGTGGCTATCGAAGCGTTGCTTAATAACTCTTTTCTGAATAATGGCTTAGTGGGAGGTAAATTAAGCTTAATCAGTTGCGTGTAGTTATTAACTGGCCATTACCGTAATCGAAATGAACAAGAATAACAGCTTTTTAAGAACGTAACGATAATTATCGTAAAATTCGAGAATGTTCATGCTCATTGACTTGTATTCAAGGTTAAAAATCGAATAAAATTCGTTTCACGCAGTGTTTTTCGTGGTGGTTGAGTCACGTTTCAGATAATTCAAGTTGCTTTTTATTATAACAAAGGAGAAAGTTTTCAACGTTTATCTGTAACTTTATAATTGAATTAGAATAAAAATTGTTTGTACAAAATTCTGTAACTGAAATACAGTTACACTGCTAGATTCGTTACGATAAATTGTGTGGTATTGTAATGATTTATTTTTGCATATTTCTCTAGGTATACCTACTGGTTACTCTACTTAAGTTCTAGATAGTTTTATCTGTATAATAATGTCATACATTTAAATGTTTTTCTACGACACATTTACCTTTTCAATGCCGACACATCTCAAAGTCTTTGGGGATAGAAGATCCAATAAGATAGTGGGAGTGAAAATCAACATAATATTTGTTACAACATAGACGTCCATTTGATTCACCATTTTAAGGAATTAAAAAACCCCAAAGATGTGTTTGAGCCTTAAATAACTAGTGATATCAATAAAGTCAATATTTTAATTCTAATACAATGTATTGTCCCTTTGTGTCCTAATATAGTTCTATAAAAAGTTATCAAGTGAAACTACGTTCACAGTAGCGAGACTTGTAATTTTCAAGGAAGTGAAATAGTTAAATAAATAAATAATAAAAACTTTATTGACATAAAGAAATAGGTACAGCTTATATATGAATCCATAGGCTCCTGAATTAGTTAAATACTGTGTCTCAGGAGCCAGTGGCTTCTCCCATTAATTTCTTAACAGTATACCTACGTTATACTAGTGCGCAATTTACAATGCTGTCAGTAGACCGCAAAATACTTCTGGCCACCGGGACTCATAGTAGGTATATGACGTAGTTATTCGAGCGAAACTTTCTGATCTGGGATTTGAAAGCTCTAGAGCATATTTGTAGTTACATACGTAGGTATCGGCTAAATTCCCTAACCTCGAGACATAATTAGTTTATTTCGAGTACATATATAATATCGTATGTGTGATTCTCGGAACTACCTAATTAGTTTAAAATTTTAACGTGCTCTACAGTAGTTAGAGTGTAGTAAAAATCCTGTGTTAGATTATAAATACATAATATATTTAGTTATAGCAGATGCCATACGAACTAGTTACGTAGTAAAATAATGAGTGACGTATCTTAACACTTCTATTAGGATAAGGAAAGGACTTCATTTATTCATAATTATAGGTAAGTATAGAAAAATATCAGAATTAGACAAATTCATTCATTTTATTATTCATTCATTCATTCAAATTTTTCTTGCTAATATACCTATTTTATATGTATCCTCATAGAAACATGTGAAAATATTATCCAGTAAAGATCCCAAAATTCTCCAACTGGTATTAAATTCGCGTCGCTGTGCGTATTTGAATGGGACATGATCTTACAAACAAATTTATTCAGAAAAACTCTTATAGTTCACGAAGATTAAACCTAAAGCCGTGAATAAGGGATTTAGAGCGAAATGAGCCACCTCTCCGAGTTCCTTTTAACAGCTAATCCCGTTATCGGATCTAAATGTTCATTTATCTTGCCTAGTCGGCATTGCCCAACGTATGTTAGAGCTGCTTTTTTATTATCTACCCTCAAAAATAAAACTCCGATCTTATTCCGGTAAGAACTTCAGATAAATCTGGGATCCTTTATCTTATACTAATTTGCGCGACCTGAATTCTTTGTTACTTACCCTTTAAATAAATGGCTTTAATTAGATCATTTTTATTCAACGTCCTGTTGATTCTTAAGTTCTAGGTATTGAAATGGATATTAAGTTATATTAATGAAAAGACAATGACTTTAATAAATAATAAGGAGCTATCTCATTACTATTCAATATTGTTTACACCAAAACTTTGAAGGTTTTCCGCGGAAAATTTATCCATTTGTAATTTGTTTGATGGTCTTCCAAGCGAATAATAATTATTGTTTATTATTGTTTAAATAAAATTCGGTAAGTTCCGTGAATAATTTCCTCCGCAAGAACATCTGTTTTTATGAAAAAGTAAAATACTAGGTACTTTAGAACCTTGTAGGATCCTATAAAATTATTACTTTAATATACTGAACAGAAAACTAATGAAAAATAACAATGCATTAACCGTCTACACTTGTACTTATATAGCAAAGCAAAACAATGTTCCGTAAAAATATTTCTCTTAATATCCGCAACATTATAAACATTAGAAAGTTTCTTAAATAAACAACTTTAATAATTCACCCCGTAATAGAAGAAATATGAAAATCACAAGGTAATTTATAAGCTTCCAACGCACATATTACTAAAGTTGGCCTTACTGCATACTTAAATAAAGTTCTTCGTATGGCTTCCCTACAATGGTAGTTCACAACAATAACCGGGCTTGATACTGGCTCTATAAACTAGTCTTTTCTTTTTTGTAATGATTAACCTCGATCTCACAATTATGAAAGCAATCAACATTAATACGAAACGCTCGTGCGGGAATTGTTCCAGCTTATTTTTAGATCTGTGAACTAATGCGGTCTAATCGTTTTAGGGTGGGTTCTTAGAAATTATATTTTGCTGTCTATATTTAGAGGATAAAACATTTCCACGAATATAAGCACTTTTTCCCATAAGGCTTATGATACACCCACACAGTAATAGGTACTAAAGGGCACCTAATATTACATTTATGACGTAATAATTACAAAAAAAAAAAATATTCAATATCATAAAATTATAATATGTATTATTTTAATTCGCATAAACTTCTGATTTCCTTAATTTTAATGTATCCAAAAAAAAATCTTTAAGTATAATGAATCATTTCAATATTAACGTTTATACATTTTTGATTCCATTTTGTCGTGTAAAATTAATTTCCCCTTACCTTAATTAACAAAATACTAACAAAACGGAAATTCGTACATTTCGCAAAGATACACACATTAAACGTACTGTTTCCTAATTACGTATCTACTAAAATAAAACACATGTTTGCGAAGTAAGCAGATGTTTTATTTAATTAACTTTCCGCTTCAAAACTATAAATCAGCCCGTGAACTTTATGAACGAGCGGGAATAAACATACACTTATGAAAATCATAAATATACCGAGTTTACGTCAAGTTGAGATAATATTTTTAAACTGCTGTTTTTCATTTCACACATATTTGTTTTACTTTTTATTTATAAAAAAGGTGTTGAATGTTAAGCATTCTCTAAGCGCTCTTTTGAAATTATAGAAGTATTTTTTTTAATATATCGCTATAATTGATTCTTGTTAGTGCTAAGTAATGGAATGTTAAGTTTAATAATCTGATTTCTGATTTGAATCAAGGAACTAGATACCGTCTTACTAGATTTACCTTACAGAATATTCTACAACGCTAATGCACACGCTACACAAGATGCACTAAAATATGTCATTCCACATTAAGAATTCTTCTTTTTTCGTAGCCATATTAACAAATAAATAAGATAGTAAAATAATTATCAATGGTACAATTATTTCTAAAATTCCGCATCGCATTTCTGTCTATTCACCTCTCCACTTGGTATTTAAATATCTTAGTGAAAAATTCAAGAACACAAAACAAAGAACATACTTTCTATCAAATTTTATGCACCAGTCTAAAAAATACCTACATTACGTAAACCTAGGTGAATCTGCTGTCTCTAGATTGTAAGGTTGCCATTGTCCTAACTCAATTTCTTCTTGCATTTGTCGTCACGAAAAACGTCGACTGAAAACTCATCGAACAACACGTAGTACAAAAAAGCTTCTAGGAAAATGTTCCTTTAAAATCGCCGTTTACCTGTTTATTCGAGAATCTGAAAATATACAAGGACTAAAAGTTTATTCATGCTTAGAAATCCGAGTCAAGTGAAATGGAATTTATTATTAGAATAAAGATGGTCCATTGGCGGGATAACTTTGAGATTGAGCATTCACAAGAGAAGTCTTAAGAGATTGAAATTCAATGAGCCTTTACGCTTTCTATTGCGCCAGCAGTGGACCAGATCTCATTATCATATTTGTTGGCATTTCTTTTAATATAGATTACACATGATGTTCTTCACACAGAGGTTCTGAACACTTTATATTCTGAATCTCTTTACATTGATTTAATATTGTTATTTTAACAGAATGCTATCAATTGGAATAGTTATTTTAAAATTTGGAATAACGAACTTAAAAACAACGTGCAAAAATTACAATCGAGCTAAATCGAAGTATAATACTGAGTTATACATTGAAACAATAAAGTTTTTATTCCGTACAAAAATGAAGTAGTTATCAATACAGGGCTTTAATTAAAATTACAGTGGAACTTGCAATTGTCACGTTCAGGTTTAAAAACCTTTTCATACAAACATATATAGGGTTAATACTAGCTTTAATTAAACAAAATATTGTGGAACTTCTGATAGATAATTATAAAGAATGATGTTATTTGTATACGTGCTTGTTAAAGTAATTTAATTTTTATGCGTGTTTTTATGGCTAAACAAATTAGCTTTGTTCCTTAACCCGGCGTCATTGAGGTTGGGTCAAAATGACCCGGCTTGTTTATAATTTACAATATCTTTGTAATTACGTGCACGATTGTGCTGTTCTTTGTAGTAGCTGGAGCTAACAATGTATATTAAACGTTTTGGAAGTGAAATCCTTTCGACGTTGAGTGTACTGGGAGCTACACGCGTGTATTTTCGAAAAAGGTAAATATGACCCATCCTCACAATTGATGTAACAATTTCGCGCCGTGGCTAAGTTATCGATTTTTACTGTTGTGTATGATTTCTTGGTGTCTGCAAACATTTTTTTTGCTTGTTTCTGTGAATTTATTGTTTTTGTTTGTCCAACAGGTACTTATTATAAAATAGGTACTATAAACGGATAGAATAGAAAATATCACGTATCATGGCGGGTTTAGACTGCTGTCTGATTCAGACTTACCTTATTATGATGATGAAGTTGAAGAAGAGGATCATGTTAGAGTGCGGAGTGTGTTTCAAGCGGAGAAAAGCGAAAACCCGAATTCAATACCTTTTACAATAAACTAAATATGGGGTTGACGTCGCTGATGAACTTTGCGCCTCATATGATGTGAGTCGTAACTCCAAAAGGTGGCCCTTGACAATTTTTATGCCATGTTGGACACACAGGAATTAATGCACTTATAATACGTCGCATAAATAAAGACAAACCAAGCGATAAGCGACGTAATTTTTTGAAAAACTTAGGTCTTGCTCTGGTCTTAGAACATTTGAAAATTCGCCAGGAATTAAATCGATAGCAACGAGAAATGGGCAAAAGAATCAGAGAATTTATTGGTGGATCATCGGAGGAGCCACCTGCAATTCCCGCAAAAGATGTTAAGTGTATCCGGAAAAAAAAATAGTAAAACAAAATATTTTTGTCAAGCTTGCCCTAAATTTATTTGTCCTGAACGCATCATGTCTTTCTGTATTGATTTCATTTACAACGAAGATCCTAATTAACTTTGTTAAAGTTTGTTTCTAATATATTAGACTTAAGTTTAGAAAAATGCTATTTGTAACCAAAATTACTGTTTATTAGCGTAGTAATGACATGAAAACGTAAAAGGTCTATATTTTGTTCCTATTTTTATGAGTTTATGTCAAAGTTGATTAAAGTGTATAAAACGTTGGTTAATTATTATTTTTATTTTATATTATCAAAACCAGAATACCTTTATCCTATAATAATAACACAGAATACTAATTTTCTTAAAAAGTTTAGAAATACCCACTATAAAATAATATATGGGTAATATTGACCCACCTCAACGTTCGCGTATCTGTTTTCTACCACAATGACGCCGGGTTAACTTTTAGTAAATGATAGTATAGTATTTCAAATGATAGTATATTGTAATATGTATTTGAGCAAAATTAGGAAAAAATAATTGAAATACAATTTGTAAATTGTTTGAATATAATATGACTTAAAATTTCAGAATTGATTCACGCTTCTAAGTTGATTCAATTTATCCTGATAAAATTTAGGTCAAAAAGATATCTCAAGGAACCTCAGAAATTGAACTTATTTTCTTGATATTGTGTGACTCCTGACACGAAAAGTATGTGGCAACTTTAATGAAATTCTGTGTTCAAGCTGGAACGGTCGATTACGCTATTTATTCAGGTAAAGGAAAGAAGGTATTTTCTTTGTGTATTCTCCAAGTGGTAGATGTAAGCAGTAAATTTAACCATACAATAACTCTTTAATTCTGCTTATTCAATGATGTGGATGTGAATTGCAGTGCTGAAACCAGTCCGGTTTGGAAGCAAACCGATCAATAGTGGCATTTACGTGAAATACTAGGGAATGCGTTATTTATGTGTGAGTTCCGATTCTTTGCAGGTTTACCTTTAATAAACAATTGCAGAAGAGGTATAAAGTACACATGAGCTGAACATATGAGTTGCTTAAATAATTAACGCATATATGAACAATATTATTTATTTGGTGTTGTAGTTTACGTGATTGAGTAGGAGTATATCGTGTTCCTGTGCATGCAATACACTTAAAAGCACACGTGTATTTTCCAGCAATTATAGCAGTTGTAACAAACTGCTGAAGCGCTTGATGATTTATCAAAGCGTTCGCTAATGTTTCTGTCTTATTAGCCGTAAATTGACAACAAAGCGATTATTCCCGCTGTACAGTGTAAAACTACCACAACCGCACTTATCCTGCCCATAAGTCCCGATGTCTGTTGCAATTCTCATTTGTTTTAACTCAGCCCTCGATCATTCGCTCGGCTGACGGTGTGCAAGCTAAAGTTTGATAGTTGGAAACTGTAAATGATAATGAGTGTAGCGATGTGTTATGATAGATGAAGAAAAGAGAATGGTATTTATTTAATTCCAAACACATACAGGATATTCACAAATACATTTCTAAAGAAATTAAAAATAAAAAGCTACGCTATAGTAAAACCAAGAAAGATAAACAGATGTTGATAATATAGAAAATCCTGTTTTCAGCGAAGAAACAGGTCTATGAAGATTAAGGCTACATACCATGGCCAAATACGTACCTACCTAGTATACGGTGACACATAATATTATCATGATTCTCTTTGGTTCTACGACACGCCGGTTACATTACGCTTGATAAGTTTTCGTTCACTGATTGGAGTAGTGCTGATGTAATAGCAATGAATTACAGTCTAAATATAAACGAAAACTCCCGATTGTACGACACAAAATATCAGGTTTACTGCTACATTACAAAATGTTTATTTTTTATCTGCTACGACGCTTATTACCTACATAAAACGTAAATACAATTTTTGCTGGTAGAAAAATTACTAAATTTGAATATGTAATCTACGGGATAGTACAAATGGATAGTAGGATCATATCAAACTTTGCTATGTCACGTACTACCCATACGAATTCTACGATCCTTGCAATGACTATTGGTTTAGCAACAGATGTGACATTTCATTTTAAGCGCCAAATGGAGATGATTACACTCGTTTCAAGCGACCCAGATTTTAGAAGTGCTTATCGCAATGGGTACCTACTATCTGCGCTTGCATATGCTACTAGACAATGTATGTTATTTGATAAAAAAGTTAACTAGCAATGGAGACCAATTTATATCAACTTTTATTGGTCGATTATAACTGCAAGTTTACTTGACGCAATGACCCCATATTTGAAAAATATAATATAGGTTATTAATCGTATCTAAGTAACAGAATTAATGGGAGTTGTAAACTGCAGTTACACTGGTAGGATAATAAAAATCTCAAAAATGACTTCAATACGCGCTTTAATTAAAAAAATTAAAATCAATATTGATCGAACACTACAATATACGAATAACTCACGATGAAGGCATATTGGTCAAACAGAGCACTCAATGCCTTCGCTTCAATTTTTCGGAAGCCGAGTGAAGTATACCTCCAACTTCTGTGATGTATTTTAAAGCCAAACTTTTGAAAGTTCTGCGGCTGCTTTCCGTTCGAGTATGATGCTTATCACCATAACTTTTATTTTCGCTTCTTGAGCAATATGTCTGGTTCGTGTATAATGAATTTTAATTTTGGAGACGTTATTTTTGGATGCTTATTTATAGTCGAAAGTAAAAAGTTTTGTTTATTAATTACTTTTATAAACAATAGATAACACTTTATTAGTTATAACAAATCCAGTCATTGTACACATGCAAAACTTTGTATTGAATCCCTTTAAGTTTTGATATAATTTGTGTAGTAAAACCAAGCAAGTACTTAGCCTTAATACGAGTGTAGCCTAACTGTTGGCGGGCGTGTAATCAGTGAAATAAAATGGAATGAGGGTGGAACAATCACGGAATATGACCCTGAAGTAATACTATTACTTGAAATGTCTCACAATGGTAATCTTATCGGTATATCAGTGAAAATATATTTGTTTGGCGCCAATTTATAGTAGTATAGTTTAAGGTAGGTGTCAGGAGTGCAGTTTTAACAGTAGTAGTAAAATAGTATTTCTTAAAATCTATACTAATATTATAAAGCTGAAGAGTTTGTTAATTTGTTTGTTTGAACGCGCTAATCTCGGGAACTACTGGTCCGATTTGAAAAATTATTTCGGTGTTAGATAGCCCATTTATCGAGGAAGGCTATTAACCATTCTTAACAACGGTTTAGCTTCCCAAGTGTCTTTTTTAACTCTTTCTTTCTGATAGCATTAACTTATCTTATATCTGCAAGATGTAATATAGTTTTAAACTGATCAAAGTTTCCTGATTTTTTATAGACATGCTCCGTTAAATTTTAAAAGAATATGTGTTTGTGTTGTTATGAAAAATTACGTTATAAATTTCTCATACAATATTGTAGGTCGTAAAGCCTATTTAGCTCGCTCATAATCAATTCCGGCAAATCCCATCTTATTGGGGCTTATTTCATAAAATAATCTACTTTCCAATTTCATGTGATTAGCTTTAATGGTTTCAGCTCGATGTTTAAGTCAATTAGGGAGTTTTCGATTTATGGAAGCATATTTGTATTGAAAAAATACATAATTTAACGGGTACATTTTCTTCCGTTATAAAAATTGTATGGATATAGGTTATATTTTTAATATTTAATGCAAAACAGTTCTATGGAGGTAACTCTTGACTATGACTCGGATTCGGACGTTTTTTTATACATATCTATATTATGATACTTTTACGTTTGAAATATACCTACAATGCAAGAATTGCAATACCTATGGTGTGCAATAAAAGATAGTTTCGCGTAAATTGCTATTTTTCAGCACAGTGTGGTCCAGAGAGAGGAATGTACTATATTTGTCTGTTTAAAATAAATGTTTCTTTGTTTGTCCATATTTGCTATTCATTGAGATATACATTATAGTCTAAGATCCAAATATAGGTCGACCTTCACCGGCGTGATAATAGAATGAGACCAATTTTATAATAAATTTAGTGTATTAAAAAATGTATTAAAAATGGGTTTACTGGGAAAATCCTGGACAGGATATTTTTTAATTAATTATTAAAAAATCTTTTATTTTCATTTTTTATTAATTGCAGTTTCGAGATAATAAAACAATTTTGTAATAAAACAGCGCTGACATAATTTTTTTTTCATCATCCTATCAAGTGAAAGTAACTGGTACCGACATACCTGTTTATACCTGCCAACCTAGCCGTTTGTCCCGGTAAATATTATATTAGAAAACGACTATGACTGCACATTCTGTAGGTTTCATACTTTAAGTCTATTATAATTTTTTTTTATTATCTTGATACTGCAATTAATTAAAAAAAAATGTTTTTTTTTTTTAAATTCATTAAAAATGTCCTGTCCAGGATTTTCCCAGTAAACCCATTTTTAATACATTTTTTAATAGATTAAATTTATTATAAAATTGGTCTCATTCTATTATCACGCCGGTGAAGGTCGACTTATGTTCGGATCTTCTACTATTATGTTTCTGATTTGTTCAAGCAAATACTATGAGTGTAAGCATAAAGTTTCTTACAATGAATGTCTTTATTCTTTCGTATTTCAATGATTATCCTTAAGAGCCTTTACTCCTGATAGCTATTTTTATTTACTAGGCTAGGCTCTATTTAGCCATTATTCAAGACTCCGTTCTTCGTGAAACAATGATTAAGAGGTTCAAATATTTAATTTAACAAATTGAAAAGAAACACTAATAAATTAAACAATTCATTACAATTAAAACTTAAGTCAGTTTGCGCGTGGATAAAAAATTTGTTTTCTTTCTGTAATAACTGTTTCTTATTTACTTTCTTATCATCTTATTTCCATAATAAAGAAGACTTGAGAGTTATTGGTCGCTAACCTTTATGTTTTCAATTTACACTTAGACGAGCGTAATGTTTGTAACATTACTGTTTACGAGCTTAATAACAATGAAATGAATATAAGGGAAATTACTTAAATATAAAGGAAAATGATCCGTGAAGCTTATATTTTGTTGGGTTATTTTGCATGCCAGTTAGGCCTCTATTTTCTAATTTTGTATTATTCTGAAGATATTAAAATGTTATCTTGAAATTGTAAGCGTTCTTTGTTTAAAGAAAACACGTATTACTTATTTTAAAAATTAAGATCAAATGTTGTCTCATTAATTAGTTTGACGCTCACAACTCACATCAGTGTATTTTTTGTTGAGTGCGGTATTTAGTTTATTTTTAGACTAATAATAATTATAGATGAGCTCCAGTTATACTATGTCCCAGTTACGTATGTGCTACCATATAAAACAGACAGATCTAATTATACTAGTCTCTTCTTTTTAGTTTTTCCTGTGTAAAACTAAAATGAAACAAGAGTTGTAAGTAATGAAAAAGTAGCGCAATTTAAATAGGTTTCCTGAAACTCATCTTTGTGGACTAATTCTATTAAGATTTTTGTTAACTTAGTTCTTCTCTGTTAAATATTTTGTGTTCATTACAATGTAAGCAGCTTGAGAATTGAGATAGTTCTCAATGAATGGCCGAATTGTTTGTAAGAATTTTATAGGAATATTTGTAGAAAGAGAAACTGTAGTTTGTAACGAGACAGAATCTCAAAACATTTCTCTTATATTTGAGACTGCTTTTCCGGGGTAATTAATGCTTAGTTTAGAACTTCGCGGCTTCTTTCTTACGAAAATTTTAAAATATCTCGATTCAAAAGTTACAAGATGGGAAGAGTCATTAAAAATCTAGAAGTATTTTATGATGCAACGACTCCTACTTATTTTTGTTTGATGTGTATTCTGACCGTTATATTCTAGCTGTTTCAGTTTGGATTAAGTTCTTGATAAATAATGTATACTTACCTCGTGTATGATAAATATTTTATCTATAAATGATACAGTAGGAGTTTCGGTGCAACGTATTTTCATTCTAAATAAATGTAAGCTTATTCTTACAGAATTTTGATGCAGATTCATTGTTTTTTCTTATGTTTAGTAAAAATTGAAAAGTATGACTATTCTTTTGAAAATTTTTACTGAAGTAAATAATTTGAAATTTGTGAACTTGGTAGATAAAATGCTCAGTTTCTACTTTAATGTATAAACATTAAACACCTATGTATTAAATGAAATAAACATTCTATATTTCAGATTAGTACAAAATAAATAATTCTCTTGATATTATATATCGTAGTGTGAAAATATATCCTTTACAGATTTTTCTTAGAATATGAACTTAAGCCATAATTTTAGTGATTGGAATTTCTTCCTGGACTTTTATAATGACCAACAGTTCTTCGAATAAGAGCAATTAAATAGAATGCATTCTAGACATTTCATGAAGTCGATGGAACATTCCATATCGATCTAAAAAGCTGTCTTTTTTTATTAAAAGAGTCTTACTTAAGCTTCCGTATGAGATTTATTTTTAAAATCGCAGAAAATAAGATAGAGTTCATAGATAGATATTTACCTACTAAAGTGATATTATTCAAGAGCATATTTTTTTATCTAAAAACTTACTGTTCCAGCATGACGGAAATGAATTAGGTAGACATAATATAATATTATTATAATGCTTGATGGATTTTAGCTATAAAGTGGCTAAGGTAGTATTAGTACCTAGCAATTTTTATTTTTAAGATACAATATTTACAAAATGGGCTCAAAATTTAGTTGTCGTTCTATTGCCTTCACACTTCGTATTTAATGTATAGTTTCAATTTCAAAATAAAACATAATAAACATAAACTTAAACTGTGGGAAGTACGCGTCAAATTAAGTTGACTCTGTGTTGCCAAACTAACAGGCTTGTTTTGGGTGCATTCAATTCAACACGTCTGTTTCACCCAAGTTTCACCCCAATCCGAGATCTTGCTTAGCCTTTAGAGATACGTTTAATCGCCTAGCATCGTCTTACGTTAGATATCAAACTTCTAACGTATTGGAACGGCACTTTATGGTGACATGTAGTGTAGTTTCACATGTTAACTGTTATCCTTACTAAAATTATTATTGCGAAAGTGTGTTTCTTTGTTAGTCCTTCTTTCACAATGCAACTGAAGGATTTTGGAGGCTAGAGGCGACAAAGGCTACTTTTAACGCGGTGCAATCTTATCCCCTTGTGAATTTTCTCTGACAATGCGGTCGAAGCAGCGGGCGGAAAGCTATCTATATACTTCATAAATATATCAATTTCAAATCCATTTTTATCTGTTTTATAAAAATATTTGAATTCCCGATAAGGTAACGGACAAGGACACAAAGTATTATGTTGTATTATAATACATTAGTAGGTGACGTGTTACCCGTCGGAAAAATAACGTAATCGCTGTCTTTTTATTGATGGATGAGCGATTATCTTGCCCCGTTCCGGCACCATTCTGTTTAACCCGGAATAAAAATTTATATAAAACATAGCCTTTATCAGTCAGGAACCATGTAGCTTTCTGGCGGTGAAGGAATTTTTAAATTTTATTCGGTAGTTGGTGTTGTAATTCCTAGAAATAAATTTTTGAACAAAACTTAACCCAATATTGGTATAACTAGATAGCAAAACGTAGAGGGCATGGAATATACATTCCAAAGTATGAACAATTTACTTATACCATAATATTAATTTGGCCAAATGTGTAAACAATATCATATGTGAAGAATTACGGGTGTATGTTAATAAGGTTACGAATAACCCGAGTAATTAATCAGGTAAGGAAGCTTAAAAGTTTCCATTTATCCATACCAGCGGATAATCCCTTTTGAAAATTCATTAATGGAATCTTGTTTGCGAGATTTTAATGAAAGTCGCTGAGTTTTGATGGATATTCGACTGCACCTACATGTTTATGTTCACGGTAATTTAATAATAGCTGTGCTCCGCGGTTTCACCCGAATTGCTCCGCTCCTGTTGGTATTAGTAGCGTGATGATATATAGCCTATAGCCTTCCTCGATAAATGTGCTATCTTACACTGAAAGGATTTTTCAAATCGGACATGTAGTTCCTGAGATTAGCGCGTTCAGACAAACAAACAAACAAAAAAACAAACTCTTCAGCTTTATAATATTAGCACCTATAAATGAATACCTCGACCAGTTATTTAGGCAACATTTATTTAGAAGACTTAGATTTATTCGAGTAATTCAATAAAGAGTCGTGTATGAAATAAGATGTTTATTCAAAACTAAGTATATCCTATTGATGCCAAATTTATGTCCATAAATGTTTTTGAACAAGTGTGTCGTTTTCCATTACGATATTCAAAAGTCGTAATATAAAACCGAAAATAGCTCTATAGCATTTTTGTGTTGGTTTTATGTGAATATTATACAGTTTTCGCGAAAATAAAATTTGAAAGGGGCAAAGTAAAGGATTAAATTTAGTTTGGGGAACTGTTATCGTGCGATAACACGGGAGAGCCGCGGGCGGAAAACATGAATTTTGTAAGCGTAGGCAAATAGGCGGCGAGCCTAAATGGCCCTCTACACAATCATGGCCAGCGTTGGCCCAACAAATGATCGTCCATGTTTGCCGCCATTACGGCAATAATGAACAAACTTCTACTATGATAACCGATACATTTAAATTTAGGCCATCTAATATAATGATTGTCTCTACTCGCCCAACGCTGACCATTGTGAAGAGGACCCATTAAATAAACTGACAAATGTGATTATCATTAGAATAAACGTGGATTTTATATCAAAAAGAAAATATCTTTTTCGTTCTATTGGATGTTATCGAATTTAGCGCCGACGCGGACGTTCCAAATTGGCCTCTCCTAGGATTCGATATAAAGTTTGATTAGGAATCGGTTTAGGCTTTGACTATAACTTATCATCAAGGCTAAGATTTTTACTAGAAACGAGTGCATTAATTTATCTGTACGTAAAATCTTTATATAAATTAAGTAAGGTCTTTTCATTTCGAAAACATTATATATCGATATTTATTTATTTCCTTATTATTATTACCACAGATCACAGAAACTAAAGGGAGATATGGTTAGGGGGCGGGGCCGGTGTCGCAGCAATATGCCCAAAAAAAGAACACATGCTGTTTGTTGCATTCAGTTGACGTTCGACCGTCGGCCGGGTATTATTTGACAATGCCGTGTTGTTCCGTTAAAGTTTGTAAAAACCGAAGTGAAACCAGCATCTTTAAGTCAAATGGAATCACATACCATCGGTAAGTACTGAAAATTATACGATTTTCTTACTAAAATTTCAAAAACAATATTACGTAGAGTGATTTCTTGGTTTCTTATCTTTTATATTATGTGACAGAACGACAGTCACAATAATTTATGTAAATAGTTTACAATGCTTCTTCTGTACGTGACTCTATTCAAACGCGGAGTTCGAATACCGCAGTGTATAATGAACATACTAAACCTAACAATCGTGTAGTACGGCCGCTGCTCGCGGTCGTTAGTTAAGGATGCGAATCGAGTGTGTCCATGTCGATAAGATTCGGATGTTTACTACCTTACTACCTTATTTTTATATCATAATGTATTACTATTAGCTTAATATCTGATTGTATTATTATTATTTGATAGGTACTCGAGCAATAATTTTATAGTAATTATTATACATGGATTAAAAAAAGAAGTCACTTATTTCATACTTATTTTACTTTACAATAAGTCAATAGGCAATGCTTTATGGACTTCATCACCATGAATGCTACCATCAAGGTGTCCATTTCTACCTAGTTACTGTATTGCCTATAAATTGTTTTAA
>CAJQZM010019263.1:0-13803 GCA_907164665.1 Colias nastes | reverse complement strand
AAGTTATGAGGGTTCAAAAAAACGTCGAAGCGCTTCGAGAAAAGGTAGGTAGTGCCCGTGCGCTTCGCTTTCGCTTGGCTCGTCTTGGCGGGGGCAATAACGTGCCCCCAGATAAAATCGCAGTTGCTTTTACGCATGTCGCGACTATCTTTGAACTTTCCATGCATTCCTTAAGTATTGCAAGGGCCAAGGGCACAGTACCTATTTCGTCTGCTTTCTAAATTATAATAGATATAAAAGAAATAATTCAACATTTATACATAATACGTTAATTTGTATCATTTAGTTTTCAAAGTAACGTGGTATACGTCAGGGATACTCGCTGACCGTCTTCAAGCATCCAAAAAATGTCTAACATCTTGCTTTTAATTACCTAATTATTTTTTCATCCGACTTCGTTCAGTTTAGTGCAGTTCCAAGAATTGCATTCCGTTTTAAATAAAGGTGTATAAATAATTGTTGTAACCTTAAGAATAAGGATATGAGGAACAATGAGTCTTTAGCAGAGAGAATAATTAATTATACTTATTCGCCTTAAAGTCGTTGTAGATGCTATGGATTTTTTGTTCTATTTTGAACTGTAAATAAACATGAACTTTACAGCTAAAATAAGTTGTAATCTGATGGTGTCGGTGCGGTGGCCGGGGCGCGGCGCCGTCGCCCCTTGAGTGGTAGACGCCACTTAAGTGTCCAGACGTACCTACTCGCGTTTCAATAGCTATATTATCACCACTATCTAACGTTTTAATTATCTAGTACCTATGGTGTGATGGTGAAATCAGAGTATGGAGTAGCTACTCCTTAATGGTATCGTTGAATGCTAATGTCGTAAATAAAAAGTAAATATAGTTTGTCAGGAGTCAGGACGACGCGCTTCGATATCTAGCCGTGTGTAGCGCGTGAAGTAAGTATTAAAATATTTGATGAAGTCCGAGAGGCGGAGGCACCGGCGGCACCGGCGCGGTGGCGTGTGACGGCATTGTTTACGTTCCGGCGCATCCGCGCGCGTTCATTCACACTATTTGTTTTTAAACTTTTCATTCATAAAATTATGCGCTCCTTGCGTAATTAGTTATTATGGTTACGGTTTACGTTGCGTTTTATGTGTATTGAGTAAATTTGTTTTAGGTAAACGAACACAAAATTGCTTTGGAGGTTTAAATGTTTAAGAGATGGCCAATGTACTAAATCGACTGGAAAAAAAGAGGATTATTATTATAAGGTAATTGGAGGCAAATGGTATGTGCGGAGCTTTCAATATCTGTCGTTTGGGTAAACTCTCACTGGCGGAATGTGGGCCGCTCCCCCCTCCCTCCGCGACCTCGCGCGCTTCGCTGCGGAATTTCGCATTACCTGCTAATTTCACATGCATTATAGCTTTTACCACATTTGTTGACATCATTTTGATAGATGGTATTTCGTTGTATAGTTCCCTCGATCGTAAATCCATAAGAAAATCCTTTAGTTGATTTCGCAGATCGCAGTAGAAATGCTTCAGCTAACCGAAGCATATGTCAACCGTTGAGTCAATTCTGTGCCTCGAAGGATAATGATTACTCTTGTACAAGAACATGTGGGAACTATTTTAATGCTGTATGATGATTATATAACGGTCGCCCGTAATCAATTACCCCGGGAGGCGATAGCCTTCTTGTGTGACACCTAAAGTGACGTGGATATTAGCATGCGCGGGAAAGCTGCTGATTGCCATTTCTTACTCCCAGTAAAAAGCTATTAATCTCGCTTAACTGTTAGAAAAGGCCGGCGATTATTAGCGACTGTAAATTATCATTTATAGGCATTCGTAATGTGTGACACGGTCGAATGTGTGTCACGGTGTCGCGGGGTCGCCGGGCGGAGCGGAGGCGCATGCGAGACACCTACGCGCTGGCTTTAAGGGCTCCGACGAACATTTCAATCCAAAATAAGATTAGAACTCAAATTGAGATCTGTAAAAAAATGAGCATGATGGCAACATGTGGCGAGCGGCTCTGTTTCACAGCGAGCGGTGCCGGTCGAGCGCGCTGCCCTTGGCCGCTTCCTGCGAGGTGCCAGCCCCTGCTCCCGCCGCTTACCGGCACGAGGATGTGTGTTATGCCACAGAATTACTAAAATTACATCACATACATACAGTAATCCCCACTAGCTTAACTTTCATGTAGCTTTTAATAGGGGAGCATTTAATTATTGCTCAACGTGATAAGATATACACGTGCAAATCATACAAGTATTTGTTTCCCTGACGTGTGTGTTTGTTTTAAATCGGTAGGTATTAAATAAATTATAAATTTTTAATTGGAGAGCATCTCGTATTGTGTGCGAAAACGCGTTCGTTCATAGGTTTCCCACCGCGTTCTTCTAAAATACTTTCTCTGATCTCTCCCCTTGATTATTAAGTTTTTTGCTAGTAAATTCGAGATCATGATGGTCTTATTTCCGTCCATTAAGCTGCTCGTTCGTCAATTTCGGCCGGCGAGTCGTGAGCCTTCCGACCGTCGCGTCGTCGCTATTTGGGTTAATACATTTGGAATGCAATGTTTTAATATTTCGGTGGTGGAGATCACATCATTGCAGAAACAATACGCGAGAAACGGCGAGCCCGCCCGTGTGTACTGTGTACCTGCCAAGTGCCAGCGGGCGGCGGCCGGCGGGCGGTGAGAGAAAATACTTTCGTGTGCCAACATCAGTGTGCACATTCGTACCCATCTATGTGTTACATCGACTGCTGACAAGCGAAATTTGAGTTCGAGAGACATCACGCATTACTATAGTTCGAGATGAGATACCTGATACAGTGATACATATCTTGTTTCTTTTTAATGAACTGATGCGATAAAACATTGAAAATATGAACGAAATTATGTTACTCGTAAAACGAGTTAAACCGTTATATAGCCTGTTGATTATCTGACTGAGAGGAAATAGTTTAATGTATAATACATAAAAGAGTTATAACAGTCCGTAGCACGCGTGTACAAAAACATATATAATTTGATTACCTACTCACCAGTCACCATTACCTAGCGGCCGCGTGGCTCCGTAGGTACTCCGTACCGCCAGTACCGCACATTGCAATGTTTGCTAAATAAATAGTTATTATGCATTGTGACGCTAAATTACCTATCTATCTAATAAAAATGAATCGCCAAATGTGTTGCTGAGCGTAGATCTCAAGGACGGCTTAACGTTTTTGTTAAGAAAACAAGAAAATGGTACAATAGAGTAGTCAGTAGAGCAACGTTTGCTGAAGCAACTATTATTCAATATTTGTCTTTAAAAAAGGACCAGGCCTTTTTATTATATAGATTGCACATAATATGTGTGAATACACACATAGCACACAATTATACATAATTTCCTTGTTACATCGCATAAGAGGCGTCGGTTATGCCATCAGCACGCGGCGCGGCAGCGCTTTGTAGGCGATCTCGCGTCGGCCGCGGCCGCGGTAGTCGGCTGATCGACACAAAGTTGCTACTGTATACTGTAATATTATATTATATTATACATAATATATTATGTATCGGTGATCAGCTCTTCAGTTAGGTACCACTTTTGCTTCGCAAATCAAAAAGTAATCCACGTAAAGGAATTAAATGATAATGTGAATAAAATCTATATTAAATATTAATTAATTACAACCTACAAGTTTTCCAATTAATACGTTGAAATTAAGTTATACACGAAGACGTAATGGCAGTTCACACCGGAGCGGCTCCGAGCGGATGTTGTTGTCATTGGCCATATATTTAGAGGATCGATAAAAAATATAAAAGCACTCTCTCTACGTGTGTTTGAATGGCTCGCAATTTCTCCTTCCTTGTGTTTACTTTCGTTTCAACGTCGATTCCCCGACGCGGCCCGACGCGCCATTGTGATGGAACAGGTCTGATCGCGATTACTGGCCTTACGTCACCCACTCCTAGAATAATCACATTTTGTAAGTTTGTTGCAAAGTGCGAGTAGAATATTTATTACATTGATTATGTTTATTTTAAAACTCATGCGATGGTGGCTCGTGAGAAAAACATGCACAGGGGTTAAGTGTACTGTAAATTAAAGTAGGTAGTAGATACTTACCTATTTTAAAGGTGCCAGAAATTCAGTTGAGCTTTAATTTTATAATTATTGTAAGAAAGGAGACTATACACACACATACTGGGGGACACAATAATTATATAATTTATTTTCGGAGAAATTGGCCGTCGCTTGCGTTTATTTAATTTGTTACATCTCATCACCCATTGAGTGTTGACACGGCGATCTCTTCGCAAACCGATTGTTAAAGAATTGAAAGTTTTAATTATCCCCCGGCACCTCATAGTTCGGTGCGCGGCTGGCTCTAGTCGCGGGCGCTGCAAGGCCGAGAGTCGCGCGGCGCGGGCGGGCGGCGAGCGGCGGCGGCGGCTAATGGGATCGCGCGGTTCGCGCCATTATCAGCAAACAGCAATGAAAGCATTCCGTAACGTTACGAGTTGCGATGCTTTCTTGTGTGAGATAATGTGCGCTGGGTCGTTGCCCATGTTGGTATTGTCGTGCATTTCTTCAACTTTACCTTTTTTACTTCTAATTACAACTTTTACTTTCGTTTATTGATCGGAGAAAGGTGACCAGTTTGTCGATCATCTCTTGTGTTAATTATTTGGTACTTTTTGCGACGAATCATTCTTCGGATTCGTTTGTTTTGGGTATTAATCTCGAAGGAGATGACAGGTAGAGGATATTTTATTGATATCGAAATTGAGAGATATTCGTCGGTAAACAATCCGTAAAACCCGATCGTTCATTCACAAGTGACAGCTGTAAATGACGTCACTTAGTGTTATCGATATATTATTTTTATTAGATCAATATGCGGAATGTAAATTAAATTAATGTATTCAAAGTATTCGTGTCACCAATTCAAAAATGGATCTAAAAACAATTTTAATGTATTCTAAAATGTATAGTTTATGGGCGATATATGTCGACGCAAGGCTCTGGCACCGGCCGCGAGGGGTGCGGACAGGTGACCCGAGAGTCAGATGACGCGAGCGCCGACCATAAACTCGATCGCCGATTTTATAATAGCGAAAGTGTATTGTCGCTTTCTATCCTCAAATGTTAGTGTCGATATTCAGTTAGTGCTCCGCTTGCGTGCCGTGGGCGGCGCCCGCCGTCAGCCCCCACGCGCCGCCGACCTGTTGCCGGCCTTATTTGCACTTATATCAATTAAGTTCAAATTATGTAAATGTATGTATTCATATGTGTAAGTATATTTACAGAATCTTCACTATATATAGTAATTACTAATTTTATCGAATATTAATACGTGCACACAATATAATGTCTGGTGTGTTAATCATCAATTCATCAGCATTCTTCAAAAACAAGCGGTTGAAAATATAGCACCTACCGCGTCGTTAATTGACTCTTGTTGCCAATTACTGGGCGATAGCTTCGACTGGATGCAATTTATGTTGTCATCAACAATTACCTACGTCTGAAGTAAGGTCTGAAGTAAGCAACCGGTGCTATAAATGTTTTATAATACACAAATAAACAATAAAAATGAATTTTCCCGCTCGGCATAGATAATATAAAAAAAGTTTAACATTAGTCAGACATACGATAGAGGTCGCGAGAGAGCTAATAATGGCGAACGACGCTAAATAAAAATGTAATGTCATAAGTTTTAATTAAAATTTAGAAGGGAATAGTTAAAATTGTGTACTAAAGTTAGTAAATTAAAGTTTTAATGTCATTTATTTTTAGTGTTAAATCCTAAGTTAAGTTGTTAAGTCACGATGTTCATCAATAGATGGCGTCACAAGTTGTTTAGATGGCGCTATCGAAATGTTTTATTAAAACCGTATTATAACATTCTTGTTGTTGATAATATACGATTCGCAGGGCCGGCACTATCGCCCGCACTGCTACAAGTGCGCGCGCGCCCGCAGCTGAAGTCGACGCACCTGGCTCGCTCATGGCTGCTGCCAACCAGCCAGGACCGACAGGTAAACGCCGCCGTAGGCGTGGCAAGCGCACCCGCACCCAACCGCGGCAAGAAGCACCGCCAGCTGCGAAGCCCACCGCGCCCTTCAATGCACCACCTGCACCAGCCACTGTACCGCCTGTTGCATCTACCACCAGGCCGCGCCCTCCACCGCAAGTCGCGCTGCAGCCAACCAAGACGTCCAAGTCCACCGTGGTCGCTGCCCCCGCCCGGGGGACGAAGGCGAAGCGAGTGATGCCGCTGGACCCTCGATTGACTAAGGTCATCAGCACCCTTAATCAGGTACTGGTGGCCATCCAGGAACAGCGTGACCCAATACCGCTGATCCTGGGCTGCATCGCGGAGCTCTGCGCCTCTTATGGCTGAGCTTCGCATTGCTTTTTGGAACGCCGACGGGCTCTCAGCGCAAAAAGCCCGTCTCTTCAAAACCCTGCTCTCCCAGCGTCAAGTGGACATCGGCCTGGTTAACGAGACGCACCTCAGACCAGTAGACAAGTTGAAGGTTTCCGGATACTATGTCTACCGGGAGGACCACACCTCGCCAATCGGGACTGCTTACAGGGGATTAGTAGTCCTGGTCCGTCGGAATCTCATACACCAACTGCTACCAGTACCACAGCTGCAGTCGTCGTACGCCCTCGGCGTGGAAATTTGTATAGACCGCCAGCCCACCCGAGTGTTCGCCTTTTACAAGCCGCCGCAAAATCGACTGGCAGTGGCTGATGTCCGAACCTTGTTGGACTCGCCACTGCCCACGATCCTCGCTGGCGACTTCAACGCGAAACACACGGCGTGGAACTCAAACACCGTAAGCCCGGACGGTAGACGCTTACTGGACGATGCAGACCGCCACGGTTACGAGGTGCTGGGACCAGAGGTCCCAACGCACTACCCGTACTGTGCAGCCCACACTCCGGACGTCATCGATATAGCAGTAGCTCGCGGCCTCGTTGCCGCACCGTCGCTTGACGTCCTGGATGACCACCTCATCTCCGACCACCAAGCCGTCCTCTTGACGCTGACAATGACTCCATTGACGACATCGTTGCCTTCTCCAAAGCATCGCCAGGACTGGCGAATCTTTGCCGAATACATGGCTGAACACTCGCCGTCCTTTAGAGTAGAGAGCCCTGCAGACGTCGATCGACTCGCAACGGACCTCAGCGCAGTCATGTCTAATGCGCTTCGAGAGTCCAGACTCGATGCTGCATCTACTCGTAGAAAACCCCAGCTCCCTGCCTACATTCAAGCGATGTTAGAGGAGAAGAGGAAGCTGCGTAGACTATGGCAAAACCTGCGATGCCCGACCATGAAGACGCGGCTGAACGCTCTGGCAGCCAAGATTTCAGACGCACTGGAAACGGTAGCAGTCGAATCATGGCACACCGCCATCGAGCGAGCCGGCGATGACTGGTCCGGCATGCACCGCCTTTGCCGCCAGCTCTCCAGGAAGCCCTCTCCGATTAGACCCCTCATGGCCGGTGACGGAACCCCACGTTACCGCGCCGAGGATCGAGCGGAGATTTTCGCAGACTACCTGGAGACGCAGTTTACGCCTAATCCAACTGCGAATGTGCAGCATGTAGAGACCATCAAGCGACAGGTGATGGACTACTTAGAATTGCCGATACCGCCGACAGAAGATCCCGTCGTGTTCTCCCCTGGTCGAGTCCAAAGGATGATTCGACGAACTAAACTGCGCAAAGCCCCCGGTCCCGACCGAGTCACCAACGAAGCGCTACGTCACCTACCCCCGCGAGCTATCGCGACGCTGACGCGGCTCTTCAATGGAATCCTCCGTACCGGGCACTTTCCATCCCCGTGGAAGCTCGGCCGAGTCATCCTGATTCCCAAGCAAGGCAAGAACATCATGCTGCCTGAGAGCTATCGCCCCATCACTCTGCTGTCCTCGACCTCGAAAGTCTTCGAGAAACTACTGTTGCTGCACATTACGCCCCACCTTCAGCCACGCGACGAACAGTTCGGCTTCCGCGCCGAACACTCCACCACTTTGCAAGTGACGAGAGTACTGCACCACCTCGCTACCGCCTACAACAAGCGAGAACAATCGGTTGCAGTATTCCTCGATATGGAGAAAGCGTTCGACCGCGTATGGCACACCGGACTCATCTACAAGCTGTCCACGTCTACTACTCCGCGTCGAGTAGTTAAGACTGTGGCCACCTTCCTGCAAGACAGGCGTTTTCAAGTGGCGGTTGAAGATGCTTTGTCCACAGAGCGCCCCATCCGAGCCGGTGTGCCCCAGGGAAGCTGTCTGTCGCCCGTCTGCTATAGCAGATACACGGACGACATCCCAGTCGCTGGCGGAGCCATTTTAGCGTTATATGCCGACGACGCTGCGTTTATTACCACCTCGCTGAACGCCAAGCACGCATCGGTAAAGATGCAGCGAGCACTGGATGCGCTTCCCTCATGGCTGGAGGACTGGAGACTCAAGGTCAACGTGGGGAAAACTCAGGCGATTTCCATCGGGCGGGCGCGCCTTTTGCCGCCCCCGGTGTCTCTCATGGGCGAGAATGTCGAATGGTCACCGACGGCCAAGTACCTTGGTGTGACCATTGACAAGACACTCTCGATGCGGCCCCATGTGAAAAACGTGGTCGCCCAGACGCGCGCCGTGCGGAATATACTCCGCCCCATGCTGGCGTCTCACCTGCCTCTCCGTACGAAGCTGTGCATATACAAGGCGTACGTTCGCACGCGTCTTACCTATGCGGCCCCTGCGTGGTTCGCACTGACCAACGAGACGGACCGCAAGTCTCTGCAAGCGCAGCAGTCGCTAGCGCTCCGCACCATCTCCGGAGCACCACGCTTCGTACGGAATCAGGTCATCTCCAGGGACCTGCGCATGGAGAGCCTGGACGACTTCGTTCGCCGCCTGAGTTCCTCTATGTTCGCGCGCGCCGACGGAGCGCGATCCCAGCACTTGCACGGCATCGCGCCATACCATCGACGACCGCCGGACATAAGAGGCCTACCACGTGACCTAATCTCCTAGGACACGACCGCTTCCTCGCCGCTGGCTGACGGGCGCTCACCGGCACTCTGCCGGCGAGCTCGACCTCGCTGAGCGGCGGGTGAAGCACACTCGGACATTCTCCCCTGCAGCAGCTCGCAGATCGCCCGCGATACCGCGGGCTGGATCGCACTGCAGCAGGATACCTCCCGGACATGACACCTTGGACCACCCGGTCCCACCCAGTGCCCCGCCTGTAGTTGCAGGCGGCGTTGCCACCACTGAAAGGGGCCATCGCCCCGAACAGTTACCCCGAAGCCTGTGAAGGCTTGCGTGGAAGACCCGAGTAGTAATATACGATTGATACGCCCTCTAGTGTTTTATTTCAAAACTCTTATTGTGGCATTTTTGGGATTTATACATTTAGGTTAGTATTTTTTTTTAATAAAACATTGATAATTTAAAAATTATGTGCCTACTTAAGTTAAGTTAAGGTAACTTTTGCAAAACAATTATACAACTAAGCTAAAGTTGTATGATTGCACTCTCTATTATTGATATTATATATAAATTCTTAAAAAATTGTACTGTAGTTAGTTCTATGTAAAAGTATTCAAAATAATAATTAGTTTAATTATAACAAATTGTAGGTGTTCAATGTTCATTCAAAAGTGATTCAACGTGAGTATTAATGATTATCTTTTTCATCCGACGCCTTCCTCGAGTGAAACCCCCATAATGCGAGATGTATGTTTACGATAACAGCTGTATTGTTACATCTCCAGCTTTTACGATTTAATGAAACTTAATCGCAATGAATTAGTGGGTTCATATAATTAAATTCCGGTCGGCTTTCGCTGAGCATTGTGATGTTGCACAACCGCGAACGGAACCCGCGGCCCGTGGGAACCGCGCCGAGCTCTTCCTCGCGCCCCACGGTGCGCCGCATTCTAGTCAAACGGCCCTTTGCTGCGTTATTTACAGAATTGCAAAGTTATCGCTCATTGTTATTAGAAATTTCATATCTTTTATAATAAAGAAGTCTGCAGCCCGAGCACCAAGAGGTTTTTATTGTGATAGACATTGAGAACAGAAGCAATTATTTTAAAGTACTGTTGTCACAAAAAGAAAGGTATGAAAATAATTACAAAGGTAGCTTAAATTACCTCATTCTATAGGTACAGAATATGTAATGTATTTAAATTTTTAAGTAAGTATATTATGTTTTAATAATTAGAACAAATAGCAGACCATACGTTATGTCATAATTATGTACACTAGGTATATCCATTTAAGAATATTATTGTTTGTTAAAAATTCAGAACGGCGCGCGCGGGCGGCGAATTCATTTACGACTTAACTAGACATACACTAGTTGCATTTCAGGCAGGCCAATTTCCGCGAAGTGATAGAAATTCCCGCGCTAGGGGCCTCGTTTCGCGTCAGTTACGTAAGGGCCTATAGCAGTCCCGTATTCACAGACCACAGATAGCAAATGCAGCTGGGGCGCCCGGGCCCGCGCCGCCCGAGCCGCCGCGGCCGCTCTGCGTTGCCTCCGCGTCACTATCACGCAGCAATCAGTTTGTTTTATATTACGCTTTCTATTGTTGACAGATCACCATTGCGCTATTCCACAGATCTAGTACCACTAGATTCAGAACATGCGTGGCCACCTCAGTGCATTTCGCTCTATCTTCGAGTGTTGCCATTTTATAAACTTTCCTGCATTTTAGGGAAAATTTTCATTAAAAATACGTCCTCAAATTCACTCTTACATTAATTATTTATTACAATTCAGTGTAATAAATAAATAATGTTAGGTGAATTTGAGGACGTATTTTTAATGAAAATTTACCTTTGTAGTTTTTATATACATAATATACATTCGAGAAGGGAAGACCACAAATAAAGGAATATTAAATTCAGATACAGTTTCAATGTGTTTTATTATCATAGGTTATTTTACACATGTATAAATTTCTGTGCTAAGGGCCGATTACAAATATTGGAACATAAAAATCAAGTAGGTACAAAATCTACGTAGCCCGATGTCGAATGTTTTTCGTACGTAAATGTACGCTTTTGGGCTTGTTTGTTCGTTTTTCGATGCTGCGGAGAACTTCTGTTTCTTCCATATTTATAAGCATTTAACAAGCAATTTCTTAAGACGATTAGCTGATATCTGTTTTTGCTTCTGCAACTGAAAAAATAAATTTTAGAATATAAAATATTTTTTGTGTCAAGGCCATTATATTAATTATTTTAATACCAATGTATTGGTATCAAAGTATAACATTAATATACATATGTATATAGCAAATAATTAGAAATAAAAATACTTCAATATATTAAATTTGAAACTATGGCATCAAAACAACTCTGCTTTTAGAAATAAAAACATTTTTAAAGAGAAATGCTAACAATTAATGGCAAATAAAATGGAATTAATGCTTAATTTACTCCGGTTATAAATTTTTATCCATTATTAACTTTGTATTACCAAATAACTTGTTATTTTTATTAATAAAGATGTATTTTTTTAGTACAAACCAGTTTTCGAGTTTTAGCACCTGGGGACACATTTTAATCATTTGATTTCTGTCTTTCCTTTTAACTCCTCTATAGCTCGTTGATGGTATTGGAATTTGGATCATCATTTTGTGTTGCCGATACTGACTGCACAGATTCAAACTAAAAAATATAAATTCTTAGATTTATATTTTACTTTTATTTTACTAGAGAGTTAATGTAAAAAGCAATTTAATATGTAACAAAGTTTATTAAACACTTGACCGTAATTTGAAGCTTACTTATTGAGAAGGCACCTAGCTTTTTCCGCCTATTTTTCCCTCTCTTTCCGTTGTATGTATGCTATCTCTCTCGCACACCTGCCCACCAGGTGGCGGGGCGCACGATAATGTGCGGGCGCTGGATGTTTTTCATTGGCGTCTAGCTTCCGCCGCGAGAAGGTTGTCTACAAGACTACAACCTTGGTGCTATTAAGTATTGCTTAAAGCAAGTGCTAAAAGTGTCAAAAAGTGTATCCCGTCGGATCGGTACAGTGAGTTATTTTTACATCTATTCTAATGATATTTTACTTAAAAATGAGTAAAAATCTTTTAAGTCAACGGTATAATCGTTGGACTTTATTTAAAATGCTGAGGTTTTTAATGAATCCTTCAGCAATAGTTTATATTTCAATATGCTTAAATACTTAATAGCATGAATAAAGATATTTAAAATTAACGATACAACCGTTACATTTTACTTGAAATAGTAACTTTTCTTTTGAAATATTTCATTATGCAATATGTACTAATTAATATTTGAATTTTTAATACTGTGAGTAAAGCTACTTTAACGGTGTTACCGTTCGGCTTTACTCGAATCGTTAATATTACTTTTGTGATTATTTGATATTACTAGATATATCAAATACCCTCTCTTGTATATAGATATTTTTAATATTTTATTTCATTTTTAATAATGTGTTTTTATTACAAGGTTACAAGTGAATTTTTCGTGGAAAAATTACAATTAATACTTAGTATGGATATGAGCCAACGCCTATGAGGCAACTCAAAGCTTTACAGGCATACAATCCATTGCTACGACTTTATTACATTGTTGTTATCGCTAGGAACGCTTCGGAATTCCTATCATAGTTTATTACTAAAAATTATCGACGAGATGAGTCAGCTCCAAGAAGTCACGACATGTCAGAACATGTTGTGATATTATTTTATAAATCGTACGGGAGTTAGCCGCTCAACTGAATAATGATGGAATTCGCTCATGTATAGTTGATACGTACCATGAATGTACCGTACCATGAAAACCACACATTCAAAACTATCCGTAGTCTATACGTGTCCTTTTATGAGTATTATTCTGATCCGTATTTATGTGAAAATAGACATATTACACACGGCTAATTTGATTGAAAATTACGTTTCCTATGTTTCAAATGATGCAACTTTTTTGTTAAAACGAGTAAGTACCAAAATTTTACAATTAAATTATTTGGTTTACTGAACTTGTGCTGAAAGGGTTATCGTATAATAATTATCGAGATACCTTAATAGAAATTAGATTTAAGTAGATACATTTATTTCAAAGGATTTACAATTCTCTTCTAACGTTTTAGAATAATATTATAAACTTTTACACCTTGACAAAAAGTAAAAAATTGCGGGTGAGCGGAGATTATTTTGTGCAATTAAATATAACGTCCTACGACGGTATGGTTGCTTTCGTAAGGAATGTTAACGGATATAAAGCAACTAAATGTTACATCGATTGCATGAACAAAAATAAATATGAATCGAAGTTCATTTTAAAATTTAGTGAATTGATTTGAATTATGAATTTATTAAATAGTTAGTCCTTTTTTATATAAACATAATAATTAATTACCATTGTCAAATCAATTGTTATTTCATCCTGGACAGTTGTCGCTAACATTGGAAAATAAGTTAAAGGACCTTGTTAATTGCTATATTATTTAAATGATTATTTACTGATAATTTTATACTAGCACTAAGGAGTATTCTTGCTCGAAGCAGAATACATAAATGTGGCCACTACTCCTCGCAGGGGTTAGCCAGGTCAAATCCACCCTCGCAGGGTGTCTCTTAAGCATTTTTTTGGCAGGCCCTACTTATTTCTAGTTACAAACATCCCTCGCGCAGCTGTCGCTCGCAGGGAAATGGTGCAAACATATATCGGCCCTCGCGGGGCTTTGATTACAACTGTCCCTCACGGAGAAATGGTGCAAATATATATCAGCCCTCGCGGGGCTTTGATTTCAACCGTCCCTCACGGAGAAATG
>CAJQZM010019256.1:0-30185 GCA_907164665.1 Colias nastes | reverse complement strand
TTAATTGCCTAATGATTGCGTGGAAACGGACGTTGGAAGTCAGGTTCGGATTTTAATAACGATACCATGTGAATTAGTTGTAATGAGAGTTTATTTATTAACAATGCAGAATGCCAGAAAAAAAAGAATCATAACATAAACAATTTTTAGTCCTTTTTAATAATTATCTTTATTTATTGAAGGTAAAATTTAAATGAAATCTGGGATATGCAGGTCATCAAAATTCGAACACCTGCGCGGTTGACAACCCCACCTGCATCCTAACTCCTATTGCACGTATTAAAATAAAATATTACATTGGCCAAATTAAAATTATTGATTTACGCAAAACAACAATAATATCGATATATTACAATTAATTAACATAGTTCTTATAAATTATAGATACCCAAAATTAGCATTAAAAATATTCCTACCTGATTATTATTCAGAAATACTTACTTCGTATCCATTATCAAAAGCGACCAAAACGATGTTAATCCTCAAACGTGCACACAAGGGAGACGCTATCAGCAACTATTTTATTTCTACCCTCAACTATTTTCCCCAAAAAAGGGACTTACTGGAAGGCAGTCATCAATCAGTGCTATACGGATTATTACAGCTATAGCAAAATATATAGGTTATTTCTTCGAATATTCATTATTTCAGCATACAAATATTCTAGTATAAATATATAATAACAATTGACATGAAAATAATTCTACAGATAGAGATCTATTTTAAACTCGACAGTTCTGAGTAAGTCCCAATCTATTCACAAATTAAAGGGCCGTAGACTATTTGTCATCAACAAGTTTTTAAAATCGATAGCATGTAAAGTGGACTTTTAAAGTATAATGAATATTTGTATAAGTTAATCAAAAAATTTCATATAGGTATAATAAGTACCAAACCACTTTGGATATTAAACGTAACATAATATTAATATCACTAGAGTCAATAATATTTTATGCGACATTAGTGAATAAATTCTATGACATAAATAAGCCATTTAAAAAATGGCCAAGATTGAGAGACGATATCTCGATAAAACTTTACGAGTTTCGGGTAAAGGGTAGGAATCTGTCTGCAGTGATCTGTTTCCATTGTACACAACTAAAATGACGTTTCATTTTAGTTGTAAAATGACCGTTCGCTTCCGGAATTCTCGTATGATTTTGTAGTACCTATATTTAGAATCGAAATATTTGTATGAAGGAATGTCAATGTAAAATAAAAGGAATAAGTTTATATATTAGAGCTTTGTTCTACTGAAATGGATGTGCAATGTATTGTTACTACTAATAATTATTATTTGTTTATTAATATTTACCATACTATTAAATGTTAGAAGACTTATTAATTTCACTGTAATTCTTGCGCTTTATTGAATTGATTCCTTTCTTTTATTAAGTTTCATTTTTATTGAATTATCTATCTGTTTGTTAAAGTGTAAAATGTTATTCAGCAACCTTTATTTATTATTATTAAGCTATTGCATAGCTTCTATCGCGGGCCTTGAGCGCGGGGACCGAATCGAGAAATTCCGTAACGAAAAAACCTCACGCTCCCCACTCCGACGGGCACGGATGACGGAGGTGTGTGTGGCTTGAAGGCATGCTATGCAATAGCTTTACCGCGGCAGTCCTCGAGTGCCACACGTCTTTTTTTTTTCCGCGACGATAGATGAAGTGTTTCAATATCCTTCCTTAAGTCCTTAACAGAGTTCCAATAGATTCTCGTGACAAAATGCGAACAGTCTCCCAAATGAAATGCGTAAAGGGTTGGCTTGATCCAGATAATCTGGCCTTAAACCACGCCAAAACCACACCCTCACCTAACCCACCAGATTATGGAGATTCCCATATATATGGCCATTTGTTTTTATGTCTAGATTCTGAATGATAACACTAAGACTCGAATATAAGTGAATGGTTATAACTTATAATGTGGCACGAAATGTATCAGAACCTACTGTGTAGATATAAATTGTATAATAATAAGTGATTATCTATACTAATATTATAAAGCTGAAGAGTTTGAATGTTTGTTTGTTTGTTTGAACGCGCTAATCTCGGGAACTACTGGTCCGATTTGAAAAATTCTTTCGGTGTTAGATAGCCCATTTATCGAGGAAGGCTATAGGCTATATATCATCACGCTAAGACCAACAGGAGCGGAGCAATGTTGGTGAAACCGCGGGGAACAGCTAGTATAAGATAAGAGACTAGTCTGAATATAGTGTATAAATAATACTCTACAATTACTGCTTTTGAAACTTTAAAATCTTAAAAATAATTATAAATGATCTCTATCTGCCGGTTATAACTATTTTCAATTATTAAATTTGTCTATGCCCTTTATTTTTTTCTATGTGTCCGTTAATTTCAGGTAACAACTGCATTCTAATGAAATTCAAGAAGCAGACAGCGAATAAGAATAATAAAGAAGAACAAAGAATAAGAAATAAGAATTAATTTATGCTATCTGTAGTTTGGAACTAAACAACTCGATAGCTTCACCTAAATGTTACACAACCCATTGTTTTCATAGACCATAGAGCTTAGACCACATACATAACATTGGTACATAAATATAACGGTCTAGCTGGTCCTACAGTCCCTTCGTATTTCCTATTCTCACGACGACCGTATAATTTCGCTATAAATAACAAAGAGTGGGCATTTCGCGGTCCAAACTGTATATACGATGAATTTTATCAATGCTCATAATAATGGTGTGTGTTTTCACTTCTTTTACAGATCAAATCGTTTGTTGTAATGTTATGGAGTGCTTGTTTCATATTGTTTTATGATAAAATTAAGCAAAATACAATAAGAATGAAAAAAGTGTATCAAACATTATGTTATTAGAATAATTGTCAAGTATACAAAAATTGCAATTATGGAACTAATTATTGGAATACCTACGCAAGCATTCAAGATGCTTGCTGCTCTCAGAGCAGGAATACGCTCCTGCCCTGAGAGCTTACAGAAGTAGTTACTATGTAGTCGCTTGTTCTGGCTTCACATGAGATAAAAAGAGGATTTGAATGATAAAAGTTTTTGAATTAAATGGCACCGAAAATAAATCAATCTTTCCTCCTTTTCCCAATTTCGCTACAGACCAAAAGTAAGAGCACAATTAAATTTGATTTAAACAAAAAATAAAGTATCTTAATAGTTAGTTTTTACGGTGGAATTTCGTGCCTAAATAGTAAATACGCTAGAATCTTCTTTAAATATGGATGAAAATAAGCAGAATATTACAGCAAGAAAGAGCAAGTTATTGGGGTCCACTTTGTAAATATTAATCTCGTAAATTTTTTGTCAACATCCTCCCTTGTGCCCTCTTTGATGGATAGGGGTAATATTGACGCAATATTTTACGATACCTCATTTTACTACTCATGGTATTTTGGCAAATATGACGCGGTTAGGTCAAATTCGTAGATCGTTTTTTTTATTGATTGTTGCTGTTAAGATCCTGTGATGTGCATTGAGAAGGCATTGAGGTGTTCTAGATTTTTGATAATTTCGATCTTGTCTAATGTTGAGTACCTACGGATAAAATTATCCAAATTATCTTGGAAATATTTTTGAGCCGGTACCTACTTTGGAAATCTATTAGGTCGAAATGGGGGTTAATATTATGTTAAAAAGATCGATAAATATTACAAGAATACTTGTTTCTCTCAACACTCATAATTTCAAACTATAATTTTAATTAAACCTTATGTTTCCTTATGTTTGGAATTATTAGAAATAAATCTGAAATAAGACCTTACCTACTTACCTATACTTACCTCATGCTTGACTACTCAAAATATTTATATGTTTCATAGCCGTTAATTCTGAAAAATCTTTTGCAAACATAAAATTTTATACATTTCTTTCCAAAGAACAAATCGACCATAATCCGAGTGGACAGATGTTACAATAAAAAGTTCTATTTACGCTAAAGGCGTGAGAGTTGCCCGCTACAAAAATAGAGCTTGTTAGTGGTCATTCGGTTTTTTTTTAATTTGTATAGGTAACACTCCGTGAGTGGTTGAGAAAACATTTTTTTTCCACAGATTAAATATTTATGGCCAGTCACAAAAGATGCATGCAAAAAAGTTTTATTTAAAAAGTTAGGGTGATTGAGATTTTGAGAAGCAGTGGCTTGTAAAATTAGTGCGAGAATAAATTCCGGTAGTAATGTAGTTTTTTTATGAGTGTTTTGTTTTTTAAATAAGGTGGACAGCTTTTAAATGTCAACATTTATATTTTACCTATATGATTAACGTTGTGATCATATTTTGAGTCTTGAGAATTGAACTAGTTTAGTCACTGGGAACGATTATTTAAATATGGACAGAAATATAATATAAATAAATAGGAAATTACATTGGTAGGTATGTAGTGTGTACTAATCAAGTGATTCAAGTTATAATCATTGTTATTAAATTCTAACATTCTAAATGCTTATTACAAAATATAATAACTCAACCGCATTATTTTTGGCCTTTCCAAACAAGATATTTTAAAATATGCAGACATTCGATCCTAAATATAAACATTGGCCAAATTGAAGCGATGGCCATCACAAAAGAATACGATAAGATCGCATTTTCTGAGCAAACACGCTTGCACACGACCGGTCAAGGTGCGCGGATCTATTGTCCAACCTCCTTGCTACAAACTTCTTTCACCGGCTCCAAACATAATTGCCTTCGCCCCTCGGCCAAAAAAAAATAAAGTTATTCCGTATTCAAAACACATGTCACTTATCGATTTATCGCGTCACGAATCGAAATGTCCTTTTTAAATTTGGAACATTCGGACCAAATCCCTTATTAGTTAACCGTGAAGTCGCCGACAGTTCCCATGACGGGTGAATTAAATTTTTTGAAATTATTCAAAGGAATCTGGACGACATTTTATTGTTGCGAATATATTTCGGAAGTGATGCGGATTAGTTCCGATGTAGCTGGACATTTATTGCATATGATATAAAAGAAAATACAGTTTATCTTGAAAATGTCTAAAAACCGAGAGACATTATTTTAAAATAATGCGACAAATACGTTAAATAAACGAATGTTCTACCGTTACCACTTCATGATATATGAACAACATTTTTTGTCATTAAAAATTGAGATTAGCAAAAGCATCGGGTGAAAGAGACCCCAATATTAATAATCCCGTCGATACGGTCTCTGATTTCGTTGGTAACAAAAGTCTAGATGTGTTTGATAACCTAGTCACAATGGTGGGTGCTATTACACCCCCGGCGGTAGGGTTGGCATAGAAAATTAGATATATTTATTATGCTTGTATTTTGTTGAAAATTAGGAAGAGTCAGAAATAAAGTTATAAAGAGCTATATGTTATATGAATTATGTAATAGATGTCATTTAAAATAAGATATAGCAAACACACAGCGTAGAGCGATGTAACATCATAATATAAAGAATGGTATGAAGTAAATATACGATGTAAATCTTAATTATAAGCTTTTAAATTGGCTGTAAAGTGATTTTTTACAATTTTAACACATTGGTATTTAAAATGTACAATACTTCAAATACAAATCAACTTCAAACAAATAATTATATTAATTTATTTGCTAACCCTACATTTGTATTGAAACCCACGCGATGAGTGGCATAACCAACGACCTGATGGTAGATAAGGTAATTTCGCTCAAGTATCCGAATTGTGCACCAGAATAATTAATATTTACTCGTATAGCTATAAGGTTCAAAATAATAGTCAGTTTGGAAGATTTTGAAAACTTTAAGCCGTTTGTGTATGAGCGTTTTGAATTTGTTAGTTCTAACTTTCATACAAGTTGGAAGTATGCACAAGATGTAATATTGAGGTGAAAGTACGTTAGGATACATATTTGTTAAAGTTATACATATTTCCTTTTTATATAAGGATCATATTATATTTTATCCACATGATATGAAGCCATTTTATACATAATATCAAAAAAGCTTTTTATTATCAAAGCCAAAACATACTTGTACCTACTAAAACCAATCTTCTATAACTACGGAAGATTCTGTTATTACTTTTTTTTAGTTATGGGTTACCTCATCAAGCCATATGATATACCTACTAGCGGTCCGCCCCGGCTTCGCTCGTGGTACCTACATGTTTAAACTATCCTATCTCTCAAGTTGGATCGAACTGCACATGGTGTGCGAATTTTATTATAATCGGTTAAGTGGTTTAGGAGTCCATTGAGGACAAACATTGTGACACGAGATTTATTTATATATTAAGATTATACACTTAGTTTTTAACGCGACAATCCTATCGTCTCTAGCCGTCCTAACAAAAATTGATATGCCATTATATTCATACAAATATTGTTTGGCCCATTGTGATAGAGGGAGCATGCCCTTGAGGTTTACTTGATTGATTAATATTCAGATTTACCAGATACGTATTGTACTGTTCGCTTTTTGTGTGTAATTAGCCGTCTTGCCTGCTTTGAACGCGCTAATCTCGGGAACTACTGGTCCGATTTGAAAAAAATCTTCGGTGATAGATAGCCCATTCATCGAGGAAGGCTAAAACCGCGGAGCACAGCTAGTGTAAATATAAAAAAGTAGAAAAATGCAATAATAATTAGACCTGATAGAACGACTTGAAATGAAATCAAAAACATAAACCAAAGATCAGATAATTACTCTGTTTTGCATTTGCAATACAGTCGAGTTCATATCTAATTTATCATCATTATATGGCTCGCTAAATAAATCTGTTTATGTCTAAATTAGAACAATGAAGTTAGGTATAATGACAACAAATTATGTGTCCCAGAGGTCAGATGATTGCTGCGACGTGTGTTGTTTAGCATAATTGGGTTCAGGTCCCGTGCACTGTGATAACTGTACAGATTTACATACTAATGTTATAAATAATATACCTATAGATACTGTGAATTTAAATATACTGAAAACAACAACATTTATCGAGCGATCTCTACAAGTACGAAAGCCAAATTAAAAAAAAAAATACTACCGTACCTTAAATACTTATTAGGTATTTAATATGTGGATTAATAGTGACATAAATCATAACATGATGATATAAAAGCATATCTAAATAAATTACAATTAACAGTGAAAACTATACAGTGATTAATACAAAAAATAAAAACACCTGCGTCATGCAAACATTGATTTCAATAAACAATCCTTCAATTTGCAACATTTTGCAATAAGTATGAAGATTATCATTGTTTTGTTAAATTTATTTTAAAATAAACACGCAATATATTTTATTATTATCTACAGGAATAGTCTCGTAACTTTAATTCGTGTGGAATTTCACAAAAACAATGTTGTGAAGATCATCTTGACAAATTTACTGCCACTTTTTGTGAATATTTTTTGCGTGTCCCGCAAATGCGAACATTTTTTTGTTTTCCCGTGAAAGATTATCTTCGAGGTGTTAACTCAATTTTATCTTAACATACTTCTTTTTGACATTTTATTAATAACTTGAACTAGAGTTGATAATTGAAATATTAGGTGGGATAGCAAATATTGTTACGTACTTAGTTACCTTTTAACGTTATAAAAAACTTTCTTACAATAAATTAACTTAAAATAATAAACCTACTAAATTACTACCGTAAATACTAAATGCCTTCAGGTACTTTTCACACATTACATTTTCTTTAATCAACGTAGGTACATCCATTACATGAATAATTTGTTACTTAGAAACGTCACCCACAAGACAATAACAACACCAAACTTAATATACAGAATGAATTTAACTGCAAAAGTTTCAATTGTTTCAATAAAAATTCGAAAAATCATATTGAGAACTATTGAGAATTTCATAAAAAAATACATAGGTACGTAGTACATACGTACGTATATATATTTTGAATTTTTACGAGCTACAAATTCAGTGATATAAAGCAATGACGTTGTATATTTTAACATCAAGTGTCCTTAGTCTCTTTGTTTCTTACAAAATAATTAAAACAACATCATTTGCATACAATCGCTTACTGAATCGATATTTTTATACCTGGTCATGTTTCGTCATGGATTTACTTTTAAAATAACTTACACATCTTGAAAATACGTACAATATACCTAACTATAAAACATGTCAAGTTTTCAACCCTTTAAAAGTCTAATAAATACAGTGTCAATTTTATATGTAAAGGGATCTTAAAATGTATAAAACCGCTTATTACAAAAGTATTCGTCGTGTGCTTACGCGCAGCATCCAACCCTAACTAACCCTTAAACGCGTGCCGGGATCAATCCGACCACCTTCCATCCAACAGTTTATCTCAATCCCTTTATCCCTTCACCAAAAGGGTACAATCGTAAGGATTCTGTAATGTACCACGTGCCTTTTGTTAAGATAAAAAGATCCCCTACTTTTTATACGACATCCTTTATTCAAGCATCTTAGTATGTTGGTACCTTTTGTAAATTATATGTATACGTTTATCAAATACATAGTGAGGAAATTTGATATGACTATAGCTGTACATGCTAATTTCTGTAACGAATCAAGTCGATTCTTCCAGTGTTGGGACCATCGAACACGTGGTACCTTACCGTGGGACCACACATGGTTTGAATAAAACTACGATATATAGGCGATTCCGAAAACCAGATTTCTTTCTTCATCAATATTCACAATATTGGACGAAGCCCCTTTTTTGAAACGCTTTTTGTACAGGTTTAACGACTTTTTTCTTTACAGTAAAAGACGCTGGTGACCCGCGACCTCTGGGACCCTTTGCGCGGTGAACGGTTGAAATCTAGTTTTGAAAAAAGCGTGTCTATCTGTTTGTCTTGTTCACAATGTGTGTGACGGTTTCTGAAACTGAATTATCGCGGCCGTTAAAGCTTCTAGAAACGTACAAATTATTTTGACGTAAAAAATATGTTAAACATTTTTTTTTCTTACTTTTGCGTCGTACAAAAATAATTAGCAGTAGTAGTGTGCTACTTCTACAAATTATTAAGACATACCTAGTAATAAAAACATTTAATAAGCTAAAACTGAGACATAACGTTATTCCTTATAGGAATTACCTAATGTAATTATTAGATAAGTATACTAATATTAAATTCGAATTTTTCCTTGAAATTACGAAGTTACAATCAATTAAATTGTTTTTAAAATATGCAGCGCGCTAAATGTAATAACATAACAAAATTTCATCATTAATAACACTTACTTATCAAACTATTAATAACCGTTAATAGTTGTTTACTCCCAACCACGCGATCAAAAAATCCCGCCTTTTTTATTTTACATTTTTCTTGAGATTTCGCACAAAAGCCGAACGCTCCCGTTAAGTAACCCAATTTTTACACCATAAATAATAGGAAAAAAATACAACAAAAGCCAACGGTCGTCTCAGTTTTTTTACATGTCCGAATTGTATGTATTAATTTGTAAAACGCCCCGATGCTTACACACAAAGTGCGTATTGAGAGCGAAAATTAGCCCACATTGTAGCTTTTTTGCTTTTAAGCATTTTTTATCTCATTTTAATATTTTGTGACAACATTGACAGCTAGGCCGATGATAGGAATCGAGGATTTGTAAATAATCTCATTGAAAATTAATACCATTCTGAAGAAGTTTTACATCGCCTGATTGGGTTTATTGTTAAAGTTTTTTTTATTATTGGGCCTTCCGTAAACAACTTTATGACGTGATGAGAATAATGCTAATCTTGAAAACGGAATCAGAAGCGTCTTAGAAAAGTTTTTTACAATAGAATTTTAGATACATATTTTATAGAGATATGGGCTCATCAGTATGGACTCAAAATTAACCCAACGAAAACGCAAGTAATAGTAATAGGCAGTCCTCACTTCATATCTAGGGTTTCTTTTGAAGACCTGCCTGCAATTACTATCGATGGTGTTGATGTTGAATACAGTCCGACGGTTAAAAATCTCGGCATATGGTTTGACCAAACTCTATCGTGGACAGAACACGTACAACAGGTAAGATCTTTGGGGTTGGTTCGATGTTAAGACGACTGCGCAATTTTCTACCAAAACCCACGAAAATTTTGCTCGCGCAGTCTTTGCTTCTTTCTATCCTTGACTACGCTGATGCAAGCTATTTAGACCTTACTGAGGAGCACCTTAACAAATTGGAACGTCTTCAAAATTTTGCAATTAGATTTATCTTTGGTTTACGTAAATTCGACCATATCTCCGATTTCCGCTCACAGCTCAGATGGCTTCCTATCCGTCTTCGCCGGAATATGCATATCCTTTCCTTATTATACTCCATCCTTTTTGATCCTAGAACTCCTTCCTACTTGAAAAAAAGATTTGTGTTTATGGGGTCTTCTCATGAACTCAATCTCCGTTCCTCCGACAATCTTACGCTTCGTATGCCTGTTCACACTTCCAAATTCTACGATTGCTCTTTTACCGTACAAGCCGTAAGATTGTGGAACTCTCTCCCGACAACGATCAGGCAAGCCCAATCTTTATATAGTTTTAAAACTCTTGTTAATAACTACTATCTATCTCTTTAATGCTGTTTGTCTATGTTCTTTGCTGATTTAGTTATCTATTTATGTAAATTTATTTTCCTCTCTTCTAATATTTGTATTCCTATACTGCTCATTTCTCCTTTGTTTTTGTATAATATTATTTGATTCTTAAGTTATCTATCTATGTATAATTACAGTTTCTTGTATATGTATGTATTTATGCACTATCTACCTTTTTACTGATTTATTTTTCCTATATCCCAAGGTTGCCTGGAAGAAATCGCTTTTAAGCGATAAGGCCGCCAAATTGTACATTTATTATAAGTAATATCGTTTCTGTAAATTTTGTTTTTGTGTGCAATAAAGTGTTTTCTATCTATCTATCTATCTATAGAGATGGCATGTTTGGTTTTTACAATTATTCATACCTACTCTCGCTTAATCTTTAGCTTAATTATTTTGTTAAGTACCTAATGAATCTACCTATACTAATATTATTATGCTGTGTATGTTTAGTGGAACTACCAGTTAATTTTTTTTTGTGTTTTATCAAGCATTTGATGAGCTGAAACCAACAATTTCTCTAGGAGGACTAGGTATATCCGTCTAGCGAGCGGTAGAGCAGTGAAACGTAGCAAAAATATTCCTTTTGAGAACAGACGAAATTGCGTGGATCAGCTAGTGTGCTACAAATAAGGAATATTTAAATACTACAGTATACACGGATCAAAATTTTAGGTAGTAGACATAAAATATTAGTACCTAGGTATAAAAAAAAAATAATTTTCAAATAGTATTCTATATCAATCATGGCACCACTTTGTTACCCACTTTCACGCGTGCTTTTTACAAAAAACCCAACAACACTAAATTTTATATCTAAATCCTGTTAAATCTCTGTCAAAACATCGAACAAAAGGATTCATTGATACAATCACAGCATCACTGATGGAAGACTGTAGGGTTAACAAAGCCAGCCTCTTTACCCCTTACCACGTGCCGTTTTGGGGTTAAATTGTAAGAAAATATAAAGAATCATCTCGAACTTTAACATTGTAAAACACGATTTTTTTATATATGAGCACTTTTGTCAGTCAGGTGAAAGGGTATTTTAAAAGATGTTCATTGATCGAAGAATAAAGTAATATAATGGACAAAAAGTTAACTGTAGGTTGTATGTAGATTGCGATCAAAAGTTTAGATTTACAGATATCATAATTATTAGACTACACAGAATAGAGCAAATATGGGAAAACTATAAAACGTGTACAAAGGCCTACTTATATAGAAATGGATAAATTAGGGCATGCTCCTATCAGAGACGCAACCTCAAGGAGAAAACATTTTGGGAAAATTCATATAAGAACTTATTTTAACTTATGCAAATTTGTCGTAGGTAATACTGATAGACAGATATAAACAGACAAATAAAGTCACAAAATCTCCTCTGAAAATCAGTGCAAATACATTTTTGTTAATGTTGCTGCTTTGCTGACGGAGAGTCCTTTTTGCCACTGTTGCTGTTTTTATTTCATTGTTTTCGTTTTTTTAAGATTTGTATCTATTTTGTGATGGCAAATAAAAAGTATTTCTAAATCTATTCATCTGATTGTAGGTGGTATATATGTCGAGCTTCCTATCCAAAATTTAGTCCTTTACTAAAGAGAGTTATAGTTGATATACCTTAGAGTACTTATCTGGACCTGAATCTATTGAAGGCAGCCGGCGAGGGTCCAGTGATTAAATATTGATCAGGCTCCTGAGGGAAATATAACGCTGTCAAGGGCGATCACTCATCGATTTCAGCTTATCTGACTTTTGCCCGTGATTAATATCTAAATACGGTCCATATTTTTATTGTTTAAGCTGATTTGCTGAGGCTCGATTCTTATTTGATTTTTCAACGGAAATCTGATTATATCGTTTTGAGGCGTTACGTAATTTTTAACTGAAGACACTAAAAGTGTTCCTCTATAGGTAATTTTATCGAGGTAATCAGTAATTAGATTGTGACTATCCTTTTCTTTGCTTTACATAAGCTTCAATCTAGAAAGTAGAAACAGATCAGATTTCAGATCGAATAAAGATCTCTTCATATCAAAGATATTCCAGTAATTGTCCATAATCATGTTACATAAGTAGTACAATGGCAGGATTATAAACACTACTTCCTGTGTACAACATTTGAGCAGAGTCTCATTAGCCAAAATTCGGTCAGCAGGCACATCATCAGCATAAGCCTCATACGATCATCAATATCAATCTCAGACTCCAAACCTATAACCTGAAATACTTTGTTTACAGTAAAGCCGCTATTAATAAACGCTCGTCAAAGGGAAGTGTAATCCCATAACACCCACGTAGCGGTCTTTGTGATCAAACCACGCGTAACGCAACCTTGCGTCCCTCACTTAATCGCTCAGACTAAGTAGCATTAAACGCTGCCACACAATCCTATCACTTGCCAACAAATCTGATTTTCACTGCACTTTAATCCGATATCATCGGATCTCGTTTATTACCTTTAATCTCGGTTTTTCCCTCCCATAGTTATACATTACTGTCTCACTTACAGTAGCTGATTCTGCAGCTCATGTGCAACCGTCAATGGATGGTACACAAGCTCATAGTAACGCTCTCGATGAATGATGGATCCAAAAAGCTCTCACCGTGTAGTCAATTAAGTGATCAGGCAGGGGTTCTGCACAATTGGTCGCCTCCGCACAAAGAGACAACGCGGCAACGCGATGTAAATCACGGAGCGATGTTTTATTAGAATGGTTAGGGAAGATTTGTGATTTTTAATATAGTATATCTACGTTAATCTATAGCTTGATCATAACGGAATTGAATAAAACATTAAAAATCACAGTGTCGGCAAATAAAAATCGGTTAGCTGTGGGTTTTTCGAGCGTATTTTCGGTCAATCAATGAAATTCGGCGTCGAAATCGTTGCAGGCGTTGATGCGTGAAATCGCATGAGCGCATCCGAGCGGCACCACTGGTTGCCCGCCTCTGACCGACCGTGTATCGAGGGCCAGTTTCGATGAAATTTTACGAATCCCGTTTTAATATTCGTGCAAAAATTTTATACTTTTTCCATGCTTGATGCTATTTGCCGTGGAATTTATCATTAATACACACGTTTTATCCCACGGAAATGGATTATGTTCAGAAGTTTTTGTTTTATTTTACTAAAAAAGAGAACAGTGAATAATTGTACTATAACGAAAAAATAAAGAAGTAAAGATATCAGAAGCTTTAACATAACAAAATGAAAATGTGCCAAACAATTTGTGCCAAAATCGGGACTATACCTAAAAACCTAACAAATCCACACTCACAATATTAAATACGAAATATTAAAACATACAATAACGAAGACATCGGGAAGCCATTCGAGATATCACATATAGAGCACTGCCTTGATAACCCCGCCGGGTTATCTGAGAAAAATAGGACAGAGTATCTCGCAGAAATTTGTCTTTACGACTCTAATGTGTACTGCTTTGTAAGTATTGGATAGTGTAGTAATATGATTATTGATTTCCTGAAGACTCTTTGCTCTTATTTTTCTAATACTTTTGACGAAACCGGTACCTGTGCTTTACGTAAATATTAGGGGAGACCGGGTACAAAAGTAACACTTTGTACTTGTACCTTGATTTCTGACTGGATGTTACTGTTATCATTAAATTAATAACGGGTGATTTTTTAAGAGGTATAGGATTTGATTTTCAAAAAAAACACAAAAAACTTGAAAATGTTGATGTAATCTATAATGGAATTGATAAAACGATCAATATAATTTAATGTTTGAAGATGATTTCATGCAAATGATGGCCGCGGCTCCGGTTTAGATGGCCCATTCGCAAGGCCTAATTTCGGCACACTCTCTACAACATATCGGCCGGTATATCACGAATACTTAAATGCTTCAATATTGGCTACCAGTGCGTCAATCGTTGCTGGTTTATCCCTGTAGGCATAAGAAATAGTCCAAAGACGTTTGATCACGCGATCTAGGCGGCCAATCGACGGGCCCAAAACGTGAGATAAACTGTTCGCCGAAGGCGGCTCTCAATTGGGCTATTGTTTCGCGTGCCGTGTGGCATGTGGCACCGTCTTTTTGAAACCACGTGTGAGGCATGTCCAATTCTTCCATTTTGGGCAAAAAAAAAAAATCGCCAATCGATGAAGTGCATCGCGCACTTCTTAACCGACTTCACACTCTCTTAACCGAGCATGCATTTTGATAGTAAAATTCAATAATTTGCAAGCGTTGTTCGTTCGTAAGTCGATTCATGGTTAAATTATAGACCAAACTGAACAAGTTTGATAAAGACACAAGACACGATTCACGCGTGATCTATCAAAAACAGTATTGCCAAAAAGAAACCAGCAAAAAAATCACCCTATATAACCATATATAAATTTAGTTTATATTCTTTACACTAGCAACTCAATTTATTATATTATGTAGTGTTTTATATTAATAAAGTAAATTAAAAAAAAACTCGTCAGTTGTTACTTTCGACCCCGTAAGCAGGTCGAAAGTAACACGTCGTGGGTCGAAAGTAACAAGACAAAGGGGTTGATAATTAATACAATATTATGATGGTAAATCAACAAATTATTTGTTTAAAGACTTTGTATTAATAACACATATCAACTTTTGTATTTTAAATAACAGTTTTGTATTTTGAATAAAACAATTTGAATAAAAATTTGCGTATACAAATACCTACCCCCTATTTAAAAGATTATTTTATTTATGAGAATTTTTAATCAATAGACAACTAAATAGAACTGTACCTGTATTTTTAACAGAAAAATATAATAAAATTTATTAAATAATTTATTTATTATATAATAATTAATAACGTAACTATTAAGGTATTGGCTGGGCTCAGTGATGACTGGGGTCCAACTGACTGTAATTATCATACAAATAGAAATAGAAGATTCTTTGCGACCAGATGGAATTGTGAATCTGAAAACACAAAAAAATTCTCTATAAATTTGTAAGATAGTGCACAGTTTTTTTGGACTTAGAATATAATATCATAACTCATAAATAGGTACTTCTTTAAGTCTCTTCACTTCAACAATTTACCGGCTAATTTGTAATTTATAACTAATGTAAATACACATTTATTCACTAATTACATTGATCAAACCAACACATTTGCAAATAGCAAGAATGTAAAAGTTATCCACATCAAAGAGACTGATATAAATCAATCAGGTATTCAAACAAAAGTTATCGATCTCCATAAAAGGAGTGTACTGTAAATCACTCGCTTGTTGTCTTGTCTGTATGTTTGTCGATGGCCAGATAAATTAAGATCGTCTGTTGCAAAAAGACGTCGACTCACTTGGGGTATTAATACGCAGATTGTGAATTAACTGTAGTCAGTAATAGGATTATTTATTGACTGCGTTTTCAAGTATACTTTGATTTTAAATATGAAGCTTAAATAAAAATAAATCATATAGGTAGGTAGGTACCCATTTATTCAACAACATGCACACGGTATGTGTAGGTGGTAGGTAGGTATGCAAATTACCTACAAATCTTCTGGTTTATTTATGTAGTTATATACCTACTTACCTAATTATTTTTATTTAAGAGTAAGGGATATTAAAACAATATATCTACCTTAACCTATTGCTCATTACTTTACCTACCTACTTACCTATACAATATGTTAGATATTATATTATAACAACCGATATCATAGGGATACCACAGTCCACAATATATCTTCTACTATCTGTCGAATTAATATTATTATAAACTTAACTATGCATAAAAATACAAAAAAAATACTTAGCAGGATTTATTCTACACAATTCAACAATTTACAACTGAAACTCGATAACTGAATCAGTATCAATTCCTTTCAAAGCTCTATGGACTAAATTTAGTGAGTTAGGTAAAGACTTAAAGAGAATGAATATCTTCAAGCTAGTTACTAGCACTCAATTACTAGGGTGGGGGAGGTACAGACGATCAATGTTCAGTTGTTACTAAGTTCTTAGTTACAGTGAATCTGGCTTCACCTTTGGAGGTTTAGTGTGGTAAGTTTGGTATGTTGTATTATATGTAGTGTAGTAGATAAGAGTATAATCAAGTAATAGGTAGGTAGGCATCTAATACCTAAATCTGTTTATACTAGTTTTGTTATACCTAACTAAAAATTTCGGGTTTTAGTGACGTCTTATTACTTAACTACCTAGTTCATAACTTAAGGAACAACTTTGCCGATTTTTGTAGAGTCAATCATTCACAAAGTATCAAAAAAGATAGGTAATCATAAAATCATAAAAGATAGGTAGTTACATATTACTAGGTAAGATAGGCCGCTAGGAATGTTTAAGATAAAACCTTATATTATAGGTACATCTTCAGGTAATAACTTACCACCCAACATCACAACTACAGTACTACACTAGAAAATTAAGATGTAGGTGCCTAGTGCCTACGTAGCATAAAAACACTACAAAATTAAGATATACCTACGTAGCATAAATTCCCCAGTCTGAATCTTGGATCTTTCACCCAGGGGGCGGGTCGACCTGACCGGCCTCACCCCCGCTCTTTCACCTTCCAATTATTAAAAACTTTTCGCTTCAGGAACATGTACTTATTTAGGTTTTTGGAAGATGCTCTTTTGTTTTATTATACCTAAGTAGGTTAGTTGCGTCATGTCTGAAAGTTCTAGCTGCTATAGGTAGGTACCTAGTACCTACTAGTTGTCCTATTGATTTTATAAAGTGTTCTTTTAATAATTGTTAATTATTTTTTAGTTCATTCTAATGCCTTATTTTAATGTGGCAGTTTCTAATAGATTCCGTTAATAGGTAATTATTGTTATGTAAACGAAAAATTATAAACAAATGAACTTTTATAATTACCTACCTATGGCATTTATGCTTCTACTAGGTACCTACCTACTACTTAGATACTTTTTAGTAGCTTGGTTATCCCATTATTTTTAACAAACCTACAATCTTGTTTAAGCATTCTTAGATACTAAAAGTAACAACTAGATTACACGATAACAGCTATTTTTTGTATAACAAAAGAAATGTTAATTAACATTCAGGACAAGTGCATTGTTTTTTATTTGAAATTCTTCATAATCTTCAATCAAGTTATATTTAAGACTGGTCATCTCTCATTCCTATAAACTAACTGTTCTAGAGAATTTTTAATTGTAATGTTGTGGTCATTTCTTTTCTAAAAGTTTCATGAAGATTATGTTATGATAAGAGCGTAATTGCTTAGGTATGTAATGGCTGTTTTGAGATAAGAGGTTATGTAATGTTAAGATTTATTGCGTTATAAAAATAGTTTTTTGGCACCCTAAACTTATGTGTTTTTTAGGTAATAGGTGCCTATGTACCTAATAATAATATGATATTGTTTTATTATTAATTAATGCGAAAGATACCTACTCTTTTCATCATTCTGCGTAGGTAGGTACCTACAATTCTACATAATATCCTAATCTGTTTTACAATTCTAATTAGAATATTTACAATCTTATACAAAAAAGCTTATTCAAACATTTTATGAAGTTTGCTCTCATTTATAGCGTTAATTATAAAATCCAAAACATACCTATCTACATAGCAAACCCACTTACCATAGTAGGTAGGTATTAATAACATATTATCTACAATAACATAATCTACCTAGGTAGGACCTGCCTACCTTAATATGCTCAACATTTCTCGCTAAAAAAAATGTGACTAACCTATACAGTTACTATTTAGTAATCTTTGCCATAATGCCACTACTAGGAAATATAACTAGGTACGTTCTATCTAGTAGCTTCACCTACTAGTTTGACTCAGGATAAAAAAAATATAGGTAGCCATACTCGGTTGTAGGTACCTCTTATTTTCTCCTCTAACAATCTACCATACGCAAAAGCCAACTTTTCACTCACAGAAGTATCAAAATAACATCAATACAAAAGCGTAACAGTATTTATTAGTTAGCATTCCGATACGCGGCCGATTGACGCGTGACGTGCGCGGGAGTGGCGAGCCGCGCCACGCCCTACCGCCCAGATCTAGATTGATCTAGCTCATTTGTATGCGTTAAGGATTTTTTTTAAGAAAAAAAAATTTTTTTTTGGTGAAGGAAGCATGAAATTTTTTTGGTGAAAAAAGTTTTTTGTAAGTATGAAAAAAATTGTTATGTAATTTTGTTAATAAGGAGTACGTTTTTAATGAATAATAAATATGTTTTTTATGTCAGTTATTTTATCTGTAAATAATTATACTAATCTTACGTAATAAACACAAAGAATATCTAAAGACGTTACATAAATCAAATTTACATTTTTATGCTGTCCGTACAAAATACGTACGGTAGTAATACATATTCAAAGGCGAGTGTAAAAACTAGTTGAGTGAAACATCTGTCTGAAGGCTTTGAAGGAAGTTGTATGATAATATCTACGGTATATAGGTAGCTAGCTACGAGACCGCAGAAATATGGACGACGGAAAGTTGATACAAAGTAGGATTTTCAGGTACCGTCAGCAGATAAAATAGTATTTTATTTTAAATATTTGGTAGCTACTTATGTAAAGATGTTTGTTATCTTGAGAGTTTATTACTCATTGAAAATATTAACTATGCACATTGTTTGGAATAATAAAAAATATCCTAATTAAATGAGATTTTAATTTTTAATTGTATGAAAGGCCTAATTGAGGTAAGTTAATTACGAATATCCCATGTCAATATAATATTCAGCAGTATAGCAAACAGTTGCTCGATTAATAAAAATTTAAATTACCTATTAAATATTTCAAAGCCGTTGATATAGGTAAAACTAAGTTAAATAATAAACGAGGTTACTTTCGAAATATTAAAAATGTAAAAGTTTAAAACTAATTACATGATAAATATAAACTATCGATATAAATAAGTAACAATACAAATAATGAATGAAAAACGAAATCAAAAGTATTATCAAACACAATAATTTCAATAGTTACAACATACAACATACAATACTACAAAACCACAAACTATTCGCAAGCTAATTTCAAACCGTCAAAACATAAAAACAAAATCGGTTGTTCTATTTCGGCGCCGACCGTACCGGCTGAAAGATTTTCCCCCCGAGTGGGGGTTCGGAGGTGGCGGGGCCTTCGCTCTGCCCCCAGGCCACCGGGCCAATGGCGGAGCGGCGCGGCCTGCCACGACCCGCGCTCAGTCGCGACTCAGACGCGACCCTTGACACACGTTTGACGCGCGCGACCGCGTCTCACCCGTCGACCGCAACCGGCATCATCACGCACGGAGCGCTAGTTTACGGAGGGGTCGGTGGCCCGGGCCTGTGCCCTCCGAGAGGCCCCGACCTCCCGCCTCTGGAGCTCGGCTTCCGCAGCACTTGGCGCGAAGACGAATTGCTCCCGTCGACACCCGCCAGCCAGGCTGCGTCGACGCAGAGCGGCTCCTCCGCGACGGATAAGGGCCAAAATGTGGAGTGCGTCGTTTGCGGAGACAAGTCCTCGGGGAAGCACTACGGCCAGTTCACTTGTGAGGGTATGTAGGCAGTGACAGTGATGTGCTCAAGTGTTGTGCTCCTGTGTGTTACCGTACACGCTCGACCCCTAACCTGTAAGCCGTGTGTGACCGAACTAAACAAACAAACTCGCGGTCAAACATCTCCGAGCCTGTAATTACAAAACGGTCGATAAAACTAATCGATAAATATCATTTACCAGCAATTATCGAGTTAAACGTATCTAACTACTCCCAAATTTACGATCGAATGCTTTAATAACTGTTATCAAACTCTTTATTTATTTAACAATTAAAAGTTACGGTGATAGGTTTTCGTTACTAAATCAACAGATAAAAACATAATATCTCAACCTTTTTATTGCTCTAAAATTATACGTTTTGTGATTCTAATAAGATACAAGACGGCACTTACAAAAAATATGAGATTAAAACGTTCCAACGAAACTTATCACTAAACTTTAAACCAGTGGCAGATTTACCGCGTAATTAAAAAAGTATCAATCAAGGAAAAACAAACAACCCAATCTTAACCTTAAAAATACCAATTAACTTTTGAACGATACTAATTGTGGCAATAACACAAAGTTTTCATAAACTGCCTGCTGCTAAAGATAAGGGGAGCTTCACTTTTATGCAAATAAGTCAATTGAGGAATTTGTTGCCGACGCAAAACAAGTAATTTATTAAAATAAGATAAAATGGATTTTACATACAAATAGCGCTAGCTAGCGGTTTCGCCGTGTCTAATGCGTATGAATCAAGAATTGCAATTACAATAATCTTACTTTAAGTGTTAGAAATTGTGATTTGAAATGATTATCTTGCGACGTAATATGCGTGACTGCTAAGCTTTTTCTATTAAGTGTTTAAATTACACCTAATTATAAACCTACTTTAAAACTTTGCTGTTTCTAAATTTATTTTCAATTGTTTAAAAATCAACAATTAAAAATTAAAAATAGAATGATAGACGTATTCACATCTTTATGCTACCTACCCAATAGGTAGGTACCTAATTATTACCTTTAAAAGTGATCGCTAAAAATATTAGAAACAAATCAAAGCGTACTTACCTACGTGAATTTAAAAAACCGAGTCCTTTTGAGCGTCGAAACACCTGATTCATTTAATAATTTGAACAAGTTGTTAACCTAAATTGAACAGTAAAGTAAATATAATAATAAAATAAATGTAATACTAAAGTAGCAGCTTATCTATTATGCTAAACTGTCACGCAACATTCTAATAACACAGGTAACCGCTTATTAAAGTACTAATTAAAGAAATCCCTCAATATTATAATATCTATTTAGACATTGATGCAGGTAATGACCAGTTAGGTTTCAAACGTAATTACCTAAGTGACTGAGATAGCCTTACCGATAAAAAATTGAATGAATCTTGGGAACCTAGTGTCTTTCACTTGTGCGCGCCAATTTAATGACAGTTACTTTTTTAATTTTTCCGTGAAGCTAAGCTTTGACAATGTGTTATTCAGCCAATATTTATTACTAGTTATTATTATTTTTTGTAACTACGTAATCAAAAATAAGATTTAAATTGTACGTTATTCTATCTCCTAATAATGCCTAAGTACTTCTAATTTAATACGATTTAAAACCCAAGTACCTAACTAAGTTTTAGCTTCACTTGAGAATAAAATTTTCGTAGGTACCTAATTAAATAAATGTTTACACAGACGATTAAACGCTAACGATGGGTAAATTAGCAAAATTCTGATTTAAATTCTGGATTTCCAATAAGAAAAATAAATCAATAGACTACATTTCTTTACTTTTAATATGCGTGAACAATACAAATATCTGAATGCATGTTTGGTAGTTATTTTAGACTACGTAATTTCTCTAAGCAATTAAAAAATTACGCAAGCGTAAAATAAGAAAATTCAAACCGCATGGCACAGTTTCCCAGATATCATCCAAATCAAGTTGTTTTTAATTAAAAAATAAAAGTTAAAGACTTTAATAATTAAATTTGTGTGTTTTTTAGATAATTGTATTAGATGTTTGTCTTTATTTTGGTGGTAGCAACATTTTTTAATTGTTTGGACATAGGAGATTTTATATCCGTCGGAAAGATAATACCTACCAGTGTCACTTATTTTTAATGTTTTCATACGTTTCTTTATAAATTACCAGAATTATAAGTGATTATAAACTGACTTACCTACCTACTTAATTAAAATTTCTGAAATAGGTACCTACCTATCGTAGGGTAGGGTTTTAATATTGATCTAGGTAGGTATGTTAGTTTTTGTTTTATAATTGGAAGCTAGCTTTTTGACAACTAGGTAATAAAAATAATATTTTAGCAAGCAGATTACTCAAGAGTTAGTATCTACCTATAAAACGTAAAAATATATTAATCTTAGATTACCTAAACTTAGGCACTCAACTGGTTTAAAAAATCGACCCACATGAGGTCTATAAAGAAATAGACAAACCAAAACAACAATTGTTTGTATTTTTATCCAAACAGTGCTTGAATTTAACCCTTCGCGTACATGCGGAGATAATTCCTCTTATTATACCGTATGGTCCCAAAGACCAGCCTTGACCTGTACAGTGCACCACTCACCTTGCATGACCCTATACAGTTGAAAAGTAACAATGTTATAGGTATACCTTATATGTAGGGTGTATTGATCTTTCGGATTCAAATGTTGAAACTAGATGAAAAAGTAAAAGAAAGTTTTTTTTGCAGGTTTATTAGGTAGAAATAGAAGAGGTTGTTTTTTTTAGTGGAATAATTAGAAAAATAAATACTAAGTAGCTAAATACGCAGATAGGTATTTAGACGGTATTTAGTGTTTTGATAAAATATAAAACTAGACTAATTTATGAACTAAAATCGTTATATTTCATATATTGATGTTTATTAAGCGTTCAATTTATTTCCCAAACATATAAATAGGTAAGTAGGTAATAGATTAGGAATGCGCAATTCATTATGCGAAAATGTTGATACACTTTTATTAATACTAATAAAGACAAAGCTTTTAAATGACTTAAAACTATTTTATTGTCCGAAAAAACCCGGACATATTATGTACATACGTTATTTATTAAGATTACAACAACATTTATCCGATGTTTTCGCTAAATTTACACACTATGCAAAGTGATATCGAAGTGAACTTTACGATCAAAACTATTTGGTTGTTTGATATTTGGTTCGATTATGCGAAGAAATCATATCACATTTCTTGAATACCGAATATTTAATAAATATAAATCGTGTCTTATCTATAAAGATATTTCTAATAACTAAAAGTATTGCGTTCAATCCGTATGAAATAAAATGTGATCGCTTTTCATTTCGGTTCGTCAGTCATTAATTCCAAAAGAAATTTCGCAAGCGATATCGCTTCAATATCCCGTCTACCGTGAACATAAAACAGGCTACAGACGCCTCTTTATCTAAAACTGCGGCGAGTTCTTAGCGAGCGAATAAAATCGCTCTTATTTAATAATTTAGAGGAAATTTTACATTTCTTATCACGCGTGGCGCCGTCCGGGTCACGAACTCGGCTATCTTTTCAGTAATATCTGGGAAACTAGTCGATAATTTTGAATAAATTTGTTAGATTCGGTCAATTTAATTCCGTCCAAATTTATTGGCTTATGAATGGTGATCACAGAAAGTTTATTGAATGGTATAATACTGTTTGAATGTTGACTAATGAATTATGAGTGGAATTTTTATTGTTTTATTACCAGGATAAAGTTTGTACAGTCAGTAAGGTAATTGTTATTAAGGCACAGATAACTAGACGTCTAGATTTAGATATTGTGAAGTCAAACATAGTTTTTATTTATTTTCTATACTTTATTTAAAACTCAATAATTGTAAATCGTTGCGCTGCATTAGTGATGGTCATAAACTGTTATTTTGATGTCGACAAAGCCACTTTATTAACAGGTGGGACCTCCCGCTGTTGGAGTTGGGACCTTGTCATTGTAAACACTCGTGAGTCATGATGTGAAATGTACTTAGACCTTTATTGGTGTTGCTTTGACAAGGTTCTGTGAAATGCGCTCCTTTTGACTTAAATGCTCGCGTCCGTGAACGACTATCCCGATTCAGTTGACACCTGAGTTTAGTGATGTGTGACAACGATCGATAAAAATTTCATATTTTTATACTTACTTGAAATAAATACCTCTTACCGTAAAATAAAGGCGTTATAAATTAAAGTAATTTCAAATGAGGAATCAGATTTTGTCAATTCATAGTGCGTTTGATTTATGATCGAAAGTTATAATAATACCATAAATACAAAAATAAAAATCTTATATAAAATAATACGATTTCATAAAATAATATCTACCTAACTGTACATAAAATCCTAAAGAATGTAGGCATTCTCAAAAATGCGATAATATGCTAACGGGCAAAACGTTTTGATTAATCTGATAATACTACATTTCAACGGAATCCGAGCTATCATAGAAGGTTTATATCTTAATACGTTTGAAAGCTTTAACCATAACATGTTATCTTTAGACGCATTAATACCAGAAAGATATCATCTTTTGATTTGCATGAAAAGTATTTATAATATTCATGTTTTTCACCAAATCTTTCTCTTTATTTTCGTCTGATTGTTATCTATGCTCTAAATATGTGTTTAACACGATAGAACACACATTTTAAGAGATGGATCGCATTATTCGATACATGTTATGAATTAATCAGTTAATTTGCATGATCTTACTATTTAAAGTATAATATATGAATGCACAAGTATATTATAGTTGTATCTAGTGAAATATTTTCCATTTTTTATCAGTAGTCCAACTTATATTTGATTTAAACGTAGGTTAGGTACATTACTTTACGTTATAATATAAAAATCTGCATAATTTCTTCGAACAAAAATAATTTCTCCTTGTTCCACCCATCATTTTCTACTTAAAAAAATAATAATCATATTTCACATTCATTCTATTAATATTATTTCCACGCTTTCAATCAAATCGCAGCAGTTTATACTTTAAAACTCACACAATTTAAAACGCATAAAAGCAAAAACTATCGACATGCGCACATCACTACAACCGGTCACTTTATGGTATGTTTTGTCCCGCAACACCGTGGCAGTTAACCCTATCTTTACGAGCGACTCTAAACATAAGTGTCTCTCGCGACTTATTTATTTTTATCTCATTCCACTTTTTAAATTGAATCCCGGACCGGCGCGTGTGTGGCTCGCCCGACCACTAAACCTGTCAATAAACTTAAATTGTATGAATTAGTGGCTTTAATTCCATGCTTTTTAATACGTTGTTTATGGATAGAAGGGTAATGAATAGGTGCGTTAGCTTTTGTGATTCTCACCTCGTTAAGATGACGTCAGTGTAATACGTCAAGTGAAATGGTACACGTGTGTGAGATAATTTTGTTGAACGATGAGTCCCGTACCGTCTTAAAGCAGTATTAATTCCAGTTTGGGAAAATAGACAGCTACAGATACTAGGTCGTCTAGCACCATCATCGTGACATTCACGTAGTCACGGTGTCCCCTGAAATGTTATTTCCTTTAGGTATAATAATTAATGTGACTCTTTCATACGTATTCGATTTGATTCTTCTGCATTTATGTAACAGCAGATATTATAAAGCGTGATCGTTGGATGTATGAGATATAGGTATCTGTATTAATTCTAGGTTATTTAGAATTTGCAGGTGGAAGGTAAAAAATAGTGACCTAGGTACTTACTTTGTAAATATTCTTTCGTTTTCCTAAATTAAATGTATACCATTAAAACATGCAAATAAGTACATAGTTTAATTGTGGCTTAACATCAAATCGACCTTTGGTCGTGTTTTGTTTTTAAATGTAGTATTGTTTCAACACTTGCATATCATGAACCTACACTGCGTCACATGCATGTCACATGTGTTACGGTAGGTATTATAATCAAACTAAAACATTTATTTATTCAATTAGACTTCTTCTAGAAGTACTTTTGAATCGTCATTACATATTTTTAACATTTACCACCGATTCGGAATACAGCATCTATGGTGATTGGTGAATGGTGACACACTATTAACTACACGCCCCGGTTATTACGTGCTTTGAACAGAAAATATCAAATTGATTTTTTAATTCCTAGGCAACATTTACATGTTTAAGATACCTATATTTTAGTATCTTACACTACAAGATATTTTTTTAAATCATTTCTTAAACAGTTGAAGTAGGGAATTAAAGTTTTTGTTGGATTGGTATTGTGGTTTTCCGCGGGGCACAACTAGTTTATATACTAAATGAATTAATTGTTCTATCTAGTTATATTATATAAGATATAATGATGTATAAATGTAATGACACGAACATTGTAGTGTTTAAGGCTAATTACAAGTATCATACTAAAGAACATAATAGAATGTTTTTTGTTACAACAGGTAATCTATATAAAAAGCTATAGTAATACTACTAATTATACTAATATTATGCCCTAAAGATTGTACAACGTACCAATGTTTGATGCTCTTTAACGCAAAAATTACTGAAGCGATTTTACTGAATTTTAGTGTGTAGATAGATGTCCTAAAGATATATGAAGGAATATACAGGGTGTAGGTGTGCACAAGCGATTATTCCGTAACTATTGCAGATATCAAAAAACTTTAAACTGATATCGAAAGTACTTAACCTAATGAGGAAAATGGCCATAATAAATTTTAAAAAATAATATGTATGTATATCTTGAAGATGTTTGCTGATCTTTAACGCTAGTGTTGCCCAAATGCAAGAACAAGTCGAGACTTAGCCAGTCTTGGTCTTGGTCTTGCGCCAATACACCTGGTCTTGGTCTTGGTCTTGGTCTTGCGCTCCCAGTCTTGGTCTTGGTCTTGGTCTTGCAGCAAGAGTCTTGCAAGTCTTGCAATTACCTATTAGTCTATTACTATTTATTAAAGTTTACTTTAAATCTTAGAAAAACGTATTAGAATTGGAACATTGTGAGCTTGAATTAACATAGCCATAGTAAAGATACTTGCGTGATCAGTATAATGTATTCATTTTCATTCTAAGCACTCTGAAACTTATTTATTCTTTGGAACACCTGTAGGTACTCTTAAAAAAATTCTAAATTATTTTGCATGAGTATACCTACCTACGCCCTATGGCGGCAATCAAATAGTGTCAAATGTTATGATTTCGGCGTGGCGGCAACGATTGTTTTAGATTTCAATGATCATAACCATGTACTTCCGAAAAGCGGCAAATTTCTTTGAGAAGTAAGTACAAAACCTTTGATGCCGCATTATCAAAGTGCCGATGGTTAAAACATAACTATGCATGCACTCAGTTTGATTTTAATAGATATTTTTTTATTCGCTATGTTTATGGTATTAGTCGTAATGCGCATAGGTCCAGTTTTTCATATTCTTTGATACAGTTTTTTGCGTCTCATAGAATTCCTAAGCGTACCTACCTATACACCGAACTGTTACACCTAACTACTCAGTGAAATAGCGCTAAGTCCTAGCTGCAAGACGCAAGAGTCTTGCAGGCTATGTCTTGTTCTTGCTCAAGTCTTGCACGGTCAGTCTTGGTCTTGGTCTTGCTAAAAATACGCGGTCTTGTTCTTGGTCTTGGTCTTGCAAAAACGCAAGAACAAGACCAAGACTGCAAGACCAAGACTGAATTTGGGCAACACTATTTAACGGTAACCTATTAAAAACTCGAATTTCTATTACCCGAATCTTAAAACCCCGAAAACGGTTGTTAGAACTTTTAAAAGACAGATGTAATGAATGACAAATTTTTAAAATTCCTTTTTTAATTTCCCATATGAATCAATTTCCAGATGCACCAAAACCAGATTTTTAAAAAGTATTTTTTTGTTTCCCGTATTCTCATAATACAGATCTCATTATACCAGATTCTCAGAATACTTTTTTTTGTTTCCCATCGTACCATTTTCCAAATAAACTATTGCCAAATTTTCATAATCTTTTTATTTGGTTCCCATATAATCGTATAACAGATAAACTATTGCCAGATTTTCATAATCTTTTTATTTGATTTCCATACAATCGTGATTATACCTTTACTATCGACTGAAAATAAACATTGTCAGTAAGTAAATTTATTGTTTTACTTGTCCATTACAGACCGGTTTTAGTGTCAAAGTCGACTCAGTAGGTTAGGTTTGAACTACGACCCTCACGCTAGAACTGACTCGCTATTGTTTTACTTGCCCATTACAGAAAGGTTTAAGTGTCAAATTCGACTCAGTAGGTTAGGTTAGGTTTGAAGTGTGACCCCCCATGCACGAGCCGAGCGAGCGAAGCGAGCGTGCCGCGGCAGCGGCCGGCGAGTGCCAGAACCGACTCGCTTTTGTTTTACTTGCCCATTACAGAAAGGTTTAAGTGTCAAATTCGACTCAGTAGGTTAGGTTAGGTTTGAACTGTGACCCCTCACGCACGAGCCGAGCGAGCGAAGCGAGCGTGCCGCGGCAGCGGCCGGCGAGTGCCAGAACCGACTCGTTATTGTTTTACTTGCCCATTACAGAAAGGTTAAAGTGTTAAAATCTATTCAGTAGGTTAGGTTAGGTTCGTGCTGCGACCCCCTGGAAGGATTTCGTTTTGCTGGATATCGTTTATTTGAATTTCAAAAATCTGGACATTGTTTGTCTGGATATCAATTAACTGCATTTCAAAAATTTGTGTTTTAAAAATCTGGCTTTCGTGCATATGGATTACGGTCATCTGGATTTTGTGCATTTAGATTTCGTATGTCTGGAACTCATTCGTCTGGATTGTAAAACGTCGTAAAAATAAAGAAATGGGCAAATGAAATTCGGAGTTGCGATTATATGGCAAACAAAACTTCGAAATTTTAAAATTCGGGGTTATGAAAAAATGTCCAAACGTTTTCTGGATTATGATATTCGGAATATTAAAATTCGAGATTAAGATAGGTAACCCTATTTAACGCAAAAAATATTGAAGCGATTTTGATGAAATTTAGTGTATAGATAGATTAAGATTCTCTGAATAAGATGCAAATAATATAGATAGTTGTAAGTTAATATCAGGTTCAATTCAATTCAATTTATTTTATAAATGGCAGTGCTGCGTTGCCACCAATATCAGGTTACAAAACAATGTAAAGCTAAGTGACATAATATTGTAGATCTAAATGATTTTTTTTCTTTAATACTACAAAAAAACATAAATAATATAACATAGGTAGGTAGTATCTCTGGGTAGGTAGGTAATTATGCCCTTTTTTATAACTTTAAATCATATTGATATTATTTTACTCGCATAATTACAATAAAAAACAATTAATGATTGACACGTAATAAAAAGTATAAAAAAATTAATACAGAAATGATCGCTTATAATTACTACACTAATTGGATATTATCGTTTTAAAAATAAAAAGATCTATAACACTAAGACAGGACCTAGATCATTAGGCTCAAACCTCGTTAGGGAGGATAATTTTTCATTTCACTTCTCCTTTTATTATTTATAATACGTATAGGTACGTAATGGAACGTTTTAAAGGAATTATGTTTTATTTAATGGGATTTTGATTTCTTAATATCTACCTAAAGTGAGTGTCATTGTAAAATATATATTCAGTTAATCTATAATTAATATATACTTAATATTATAAAGCTGAAGAGTTTTTTTGTTTGTTTGAACGCGCTAATCTCATGAACTACCGGTCCGATTTGAAAAATTCTTGTGGTGTTAGATAGACTATTTATCAAGGAAGGCTATATATCATCACGCTAAGACCAACAGGAGCGGAGCAATGAGGGTAAAACCGCGGGGATAAGGACACTATAATAAAGGTTCACTCTATTTAATTCAGTATTTTGTTTTCTAACATAAAATACTAAAATGTAAATGTGAATTTTCATATAAATATCTTGCCTACATTCAAGAATAAAGAAAATACTTATTTTCTGACTTCCATACCTACTTATATTTATCTCAACTTCAAAAGTCATTGTTCACACACAACGTTGATATAGTCCAGTCTGTGGGGAAATGTAAAAGCCTCTGCTCTACAAAAGGTGGCGTAGAAAATGTTTTGAAACAATATTGTTTAGGTATGAAAGGTTAATAAAAATCCAAGTTTTCGACCT
>CAJQZM010019255.1:0-14625 GCA_907164665.1 Colias nastes | reverse complement strand
AAAAAACGCAAGGTTAGGGCTAAAAAATGTAACATTTCAATGGATCACAGAGTTCGAAAAAAGAATGGCGGTTTTTGGTAGAAAGCTTTGCTCTATGTAGAGATTATTGTGGATCTACTTCTACAAAAAGCTGACAAGAGTTGAATATTTGAAATTATTGTTGATCGTTGATCTTGAATCGTTTTCAAACAAAAAATCTATCTGTTATTATTACATTGATATTCATAATCATAATCCATACTAATATTATAAATGCGAAAGTAACTCTGTCTGTCTGTCTGTTACTCAATCACGCCTTAACTACTGAACCAATTTGCATGAAATTTGGTATAGAGATATTTTGATACCCGAGAAAGGACATAGGCTACTTTTTACCCCGGGAAAAAGGATAGGTTTTATCCCGGAAATCCCACGGGAACGGGTACTATGCGGGTTTTTCTTTGACTGCGCGGGCGAAGCTGCGGGTGAAAAGCTAGTTCAAAATAAAATCAGATAGAATTTTAACTTAGCTCTATCAAAAGTAACGGTTATGACTTATGACATATTGAAGAGCCACAATTTAGGTAGCTTTGTAATCGTAACTTTGACATTTATTTTAAAATCAGAACATTGACAAAAAAAAAGGAAAATTTTAATGTCAAGAAAACTAAGAAATGTTTTTTTAGATATCGGTTAACTTTAATGTCAAGTCAATATTGATGTTAAACTTAACTGGTCAAGTGGCCAGTTTATCTCTGTCGGTCTGTCCGTGCGTTGCCAAGTGGGCATCGTAACGGGTTGAGCGCGGCGGCCAATGCACCAGGCGCTCAGAGTCACTCGGTGGTGTCACTGTGAAGTGCATCGACCCGGTTTGTGCATTCTCCTTCAACTGCAGTATTGCTATACTGCTCACACACTGCATACAATACGAGAGTGTGGGGTAAACAACCGGTTGATTGGTAGAGGAGTTTGTGTTTATTATATTCAATTTAAGTTACAAAATACGTCAGATAAAAACATGAAAAAATTTATTACAGTAATGTAAAATTACATTGGTATAATTATCATTAAACCGCCTATCGGACATGATAGCTAAGCCGAGTTTGCCTTTTATTGCGTTGGTCACGAAATGTGTCGATTGACGTGACCCTTTTGCCAAATTATGACACGCTGACCTAAAAATTAAGTGACTAAAAACTGCCTACGTACCTATATAATATATGTAGTTGAAGAACTTGGAGTAGAATTAAGGTTATTTATATTTTATTCCCTAAAAACATTTGAAGTGTAGGTATTATTATCCTTGTAAGGTATAAAATATTATAGTAAAATAGTTTTATACTGTTTCAGAAAATTAGGCAGATAATATCATTTGCTGTTTTTAATGTGACACCACCATAGCAATACATTGAATTATGTTTTCGCAATTAATTATATTAAAATTATACTTTAAATTCTAAACCAGGCGAGTTATCGTTAATTTTCCATACGGATCAAAAGCTTCACATATGACACAGTTCTTATTAACAATACGGATTAGCCCCAAAAAACAATAACTCATTCATGAAAGAGCAATCATCTCACGCATTCGTCTGTCGTTATCTGTCGACTATTTTCTCAGAGACAGTGATTATTTTCAATTAACCACAATCGGAAATTTTTCAGTCTTAAAAGACATAAAAATTTCCGATATTGATAAATCACATAATTATGTTCATATAAAGTTTTCGGAATTCTAGCTCTATTTCTAAAACTCTACTTTACTATACCTCGAAATTATAGAGAGCAGTAAACTCTACATTAAATTTTATACAAGACGCAACTTAAAGATGTGCATCGTGCCTCATTAATTATGTAGAGCACAGATAATGATACTGTACTAGAGGGAATCTATATCTCTATATGTATAAAAAATATGTACTAAATGAGGATTTAGAGATGGTATTTATAAGATTGCTATTTTTTAAGAAATATAAAATATTTCCAGCTGTAATATGTGTGCATTCGAGCATTGAATAAATTCACAAACATGCGAAAAAAAAATTGGCAAGCCATTAAACGGGTTAGTAGGACATCAGCGAAATGAAGAAACTGGATTTATAGGGTGCGGCGTGGCCTTTACGAACCCTCGCTGGTGATGTTACCCTAGTCGAAGTTTATTTTTATGGGGTACGGATAATGTCAGGGGAGTGGCGGGCGCCGCCTTCGGTACCTTATATAGCATGCGTTGGCTTTTACGATCCCATTGAGACATTAAAGTAAGTGCCAATTGCCATGATTATTCTTTCGTTAAGATGATACATGAGTTATCTAAGTGTCAAATTAACAAAATTAGGTAGTTATTTAAATGAAATAATTTAGAAGAATCAGGTGGAGCTGTGTCGGTGCAAGTGTTAAAAATTTAAATAAAACAATACTTATACTGATAGTAGTAACTATTCTAGTTGCAGCCAGCTGAATATAATTTTCATTTACGCTAAAAATAAAACTAAATTCATGTGTCTACGATGAATATTTTGTAACTGAAGCTCTTAGATATTCTGTAGCTTTAAATGTCAGAGATAAATTCGATTTTAAATACGTTTTCGGTTTTACGTAAAAAAAATAAACAAAACCATCAATTTGAACTTATCTTAATATAAAAACAATAGAAAATTATTAAAGGTTTATATAAGTACCGCTACTGGTAAAGTATTTTATCCGTGGAACTACTGGCGCTAAGAACCTATTCTTACCTGACGTTCAATTAGTACCTAATTATAGCTTCCGAGATAAGGGCGGGTCTTAACGAACCACGAAGGCTCAAAAAGAAAAGAAAAAATTCGTCGGGAACGTACATCCTTCGACCATTTCATGTTTGCCTAGTACATCGGGAACAAAAGTGTCGATGTTTCTCAGGATCACGTCTCAAGTCCCGGGAATCAGGATCCCAAGTCTATCGCTATCCTTTTCATATCCTGGGTTGCACTAGTCACACTTGTGTAAAAGCTTTCGCCTTGAAAGCTTTATGGAAAGCGACAGCGATACAATTTCATTCCGTAGTGTTGTATTTTACTAAAACAAAACTTAATATGTTTTCAATGAGTGTATGTTTTTCAGATTCACTTGTATCGTACGAATTTAAAGAAATTCCATGCATCCATTCCATCCTGACAATAATGATATGAAAAGAAATCACGATGATTTATTTATTAAGGATCATGAGAGGTAACCTAATTTTACCAACGAAATGTGATGTTTTTTTTAAAAGTTCATCACATCGCAAAATCTGTTTTTTTTGAAGTGAAACTTCTTTTTCGGAGTTGGAAAAAAATTTAAGGTAACATTTTTTCGTTACAAGTGACATTTTTCCATTACGCGCCATCTTTTTCTTATCCCTACCACGCGTGATTTGACGTATTTCTGTAAAGTTGCATATATACAGTAGAATACGTTTATTATGACTCCGCCTATATTGACCAACCGGTTATTATGACGTAATTGCACTACGAAGTTTGGTTTTCATATAAAATTCTTTATAAAAAAGTCGGATATATTGACTTCCCTTACATATTGACATGCCGCTTATAATTAAAAGCTGCAGAATTATTATCACGATTTGTTCACAGCAATATTGAAAATGATAATTTGACCATAGCTATGTCTTCTATAATACACAATAGTATTAGAGACTGTTTTAACAATAAAATGAAAAAACAAAAGCAGACAAAAATTACAGTGTACTTTACAGTAAAAAATACACTTGTATGTGTTATTATAGTAATCTGCTGATTACGTGCAATTTTGATTTTGATTTAATATATACGTATATATATGCAAGTATACTATGTTTCTGTATTAAAATACTTAAATACATACATATTTACATAAAAAAGATTTTTCATTTCACATAACGCTTTGTATGACGTCCGCTTATTATGACGTGTTTGTCGATTCCCTTCGATGTCATTATAAACGGATTCCACTGTATATAGTAAATTATTTTTTGAAAAATAAGGTCATAAAGAAGTTTCACTTCTTACGTGTGTACACTAGTACACGCACACATTTTTTTTTTATTATGTAGTTGTTCATAATTAGGTAGAAACTCTACCTACTAGTATAAAGCTTAAGCAAATGGTGAGACTATTTTTTTTAATATAACGTAGGTAATAAAACTGGTTTTTGTTTAATATAAAATTCAATATTTTTTTTTAATTGATAATAATTAAGTAATTAACTAGGTTATTATCTTGTTATTATTGAATACGATATTGTTATATGTCAATATAACAATATCGTTGATTGATCTTTCTGTAAATATTTTTTGTGGACAAGCCTTTTTACCAGCCAGTCTCAAAAATAAAAATTGAAATGTTTTGCAATTATTAATAACCGACGGATCTGCTCAAGAATATATCAGAGTATCTGGTCAAGTGCGTGTCTGGCCACGCGCATTGTAAGGTTCCGTTTTTGTAATTCCGCGATACAACTGGCGCCTAGCGTCATTTATCGACATTTTCTTGAGTTAGAATTTAGATATTTCCGAGTAAAGTACAATAATTTGTCAATAGACATTTGCAGAATATACAGAAAATCCATAGGCTAAAAGAAGATTATTGATCTACTATTAGGAGAGTTTTACATGAAATATCTTGAGACAATACAAATACGCTACAATTAGAAGATGAACCTTTCATTATTTCATATAATTTTTGCTTGAAATATATTTAAATTAGAGGTATGGCATGTCTACAATTGAATTGCGAACATTGAGTATTTTTTTTAGGTTTTCGAACCTAAAAAGGAAAAAACGGAACCGGACGGACAACAAAATTTTAGGATAACTTTGCAGTTGTCCATCGGTCTGTCTGCCAAGACCCTTTTTTTCAGGAACGCGTGGAGGATTCAAGATGAAATATATATTGAATACTGAAGTCTACGGTCCCATGTAACTGTGATACTTATAAACTTCACAGCTACAAGAGAAGTAAATTTATAAGCCACCGCGATCAAAAGATACAGAAATAATTTATGCTGCAATGAGCGATCTAATAATACCTAATATTACTTACTCCCTTGAGCATAATATTAAGGTAGACTATCCATTTCAAGCGTTATACGATAATTGGCGATAAATTGACTTACAATATTTCGGATACGGGTTTACCGTTTAATAGCAAATCGGAAGTGACCTAAAAGCTTGGGCGCCCTCTTCCGGGCAGATTAAACTTATCTTGATAAATTATATCGATACGGGCCAATAAATAACTTGGGAAAACGATTTGTGAACGAAAAAGGTTACTATAATACTTAATTTAATTAGCACAAGTTGTAGGTAAGATGTATGGTTAAATCAAGCTAACAGTGAATGGATTATTTTTAAACTTTGTCAAAAAACGTTTTAAATTGTAGGAATTTTGCAATTTTATTGTTGTAATGTAAAATATCATCTCATCCTCTTTTGGTCCTCTATGCGTCTTGAGTTTAGTTTTCCATGTTATAGATAGAGTTAAATGCTAAAAGGCAGCTCCTTACAAAGATTATTTTTGACCAATAAATCACGTCTTTTTTGTCTAAGTTTTTATTATAAGTCCCTCATTGGTTTCTGTATTTTCTACGGAAAATTCTAAGTTCCCGGAGCTAAACTTTACAAATACTGATTGATCTACCACTCACCACGAGCTTTTGCTATTTATATTTCTTAAAAAAAAGCTCAAAAGCTTTTGCTATTTATATTTCTTTACGTACCTAGTTATGATCGTTGAGAAATTCAAAAAAGTATTAAAAAAGTAAAGAAAAATCAGACGACTAATTGTAACCGTTATGTTGAAAATTTTCGCGCGTTCGGTAGTAGAGCCAATTTTATTACAAATCTCTATAGGTACCTAGGAAACTAAAAAAAAAATAGATAAAAATATACCATGAAATATATTTAAAACTTACCTGCGCATAAAACGGCCAGGAAAATTAACGTTGCAGTTTTCATTTTCAAGCAGAAAATGGTATCACTTTTTAAAATCTAGCAACACCATTTAAACTAAATTAAAAAAAAAATATTAATTTTTTTTATGACACTAAAAAAGGCGCGAATTGTAAGCGCGTTCGTCGGGCTGTCAGGTGCGCTGTGATTTCAACTGTCCTGAAGGTTTGGCTTTCAGCGATTCAACCCCACCACCCCATGGTGATGTCAGAATGGGGACAGGGAGCGTCCGACCCATAAAGAAAATTGTCTTGCACTAATTGAAACAATATTTGGTTTGGGGAATGCGAATGGTGTTAACGGGTGTATCGGTGTTAATTATTTTGATCTTGAAACAATAGCCTCTATGTTTGATTATAGACAAAGAAGTCTTTGTGAGTTATTGCTATTTTGAATCATTAAATAATTAGTAAATTTTGATGGTATACGGAACGCTGACTCTATTTTTATTTTTTAGTCATCTCTATTTGATTTGTGATTTTAATAATAATAGTTCTAGTGACCAAATATCTGGAATGACAGAAAATCTCCAATAAGACTACCAGCCAAAGGAGAATTAATATTATAAGTATTATAGTTTGCGTTCCCAGAGAAGCGCAGGAACAGCTTTACGTGCTTTCAGAAAAGCGGGAATGTAGAGTCACCTTTTTGATTTTTGACATGTAAGAAAAAAAATCTGTTTATTATTAAAAGGGCTATTACAGATTTACAGCATGTTATGCATAATAGATTTTTAAATATTTTATAGTGGTACGAAACTATTCTCGTACCAGCTCTAGAAGTAGGTACATAGCTTAGATCATTAACTTAATGATCTAAGGTACATAGAGACATTTTTTACGGATTGAATAAAAAATAAATAATAAACTAGCTGTTCGCCCCGACTTCTTTGGGGTAATATTTTTTAAGTTATAATACTAAGCCAAGATGAGATAAATCTTACAAATCATTCATTTCGCACCTCATGGCTGTAGCAATAACAATCATCAAAAAATCATTTACACCCCCTAGTTAATTGATTAATCTGGCATAGCAAAAATTTCGTCCAATTTAACATAACGGAATAATAGCATACGACTAATCTAAATTCAAGCAAGAAGCGACTTTATCAGTCGAATAAGAAATGGCAAATCAAAAGGCAATAGACAAAACAATTTCCTCTAATTGGGCGTCTGGCCCAAATGTTAGGAGCGGACAATCACGTCGGCATTTACCTGGCCTTGTCGCCGGCCCCTTTACGACGCCATAATAATTCTATTAGGGTAGTTGCTAGGGTGGACAGACAATTTGGAATCGCGTCAGTTTCTCTCTTAATTATTTATTGAGCATATACCTATTTGAATTGCAATATAAGTTAAACATGTTGATGAATAGGACTGGAGAAGATATTTAATTTGACTAGCTTTTCGCTATCAATATCTATCAAATAGGAAATGTAAGGATAATTTGGCGAGTTTAAAATGAAATTTTATTTGGGTAGGGATTTGGTAGTTAGGTATAAGATTATAGACCAGGGTAAAAGCTCATTATCACACTGTTTGTATGCATTTCCTGAGAACATTTACTATGGTAATGTTTATTTTTTTTACACCATATGAAAGTAGGGATTTCAATGAACAAAAGGCTCCCCAAGTTTTTGAAAAAAGCTGATATTTTGACGGGTGAGTTTTCGATTGAAAATTAGGTTGTTTTTTTGGTATTCATTCAAAATGAGGCGAAAAAATAAATATTTTCAATCAAATAAATTACAGTGTATTTGGGACATAATAAAGTAAGTTTCCACCAAATTTCGTAGAAAAAAAAATAAATTTTGAAATAGATAAAAATAAAAAACCAAAAGCTTGGTTTTTTGAATTTTTCACCTAAATTTTGAGATTGTTAATACAAGAGTTGTAGATCTTTTTATTACCTACAACTTTGCCATTGAACTTTTTTCCGTAGGAATTGTAGTTTTGTCGGAAATCTAGAGACCATTTTTTTTCTCTTAAAAGCTCCCCCCTCCCACTTCCCGAACTCGGATTGACCGTAATTTATTTTTCCTTACATTTTTATCATATTTTCCTGCTTTTCTAATGGAAAATATGATAAAAATCCTACTGCCACTATTTATTTTTATACTCTTATGAGATAAGAATGTTAGCGGAACATTTGCTGCGTCAGCTAGTATTAGGAGGTATTAGCAGGATTTTTTACAGATTTTTAAATATTATTGCGGTCTAATAATAATCTGCTCTAAAACAAAAACGGGGTCATATGTTTTTTATACGATTTGATGATTGCAAAAACTGTCTCTCTTTCTGTAAATTCCATGATAATTATCAATATAAAAATATTGGACCTCCAAATGTATATTAACTAAATAATGTTAGGAAACTATGAGGATGGGGGTGATATTAGTGAAACAACTGAAATAATTTTATTAACATTTTTATTTATAAACGAAAATGTACAATATTAAAACTACAACTTCATACATAAATACATAATATAACAAGCAGTCGGTAAAACTGAATAATATTTACATTTAGGATTTCTATTTAAGAGATTAAAAAAATTGTCATTAATTTCAATGACTATAAAAAGAACATTATTTAATAATAAACTTGATGAGAGAAATTGCACAAAGTTATTACTAGGAGATTATAAATGCGTAGAAGTATTTTGAATGGCAAAGTTATAAAATACTTATTTATGAGTTTTCTATGTGGAACGAGGTGAAAATATACATATTTTTATAGATCTGAAGGTATACATGACAAATAAAATTTGTAAATTAAACATAAAACTGTTAAACATAATATTATAATCTGCTTGTTATTTGTCTTTTCCGAATATATAATATTAATATGAAATATATAATACAACAGACATAGATGGCAGTCAGGTTAAATTACTTTATCTAAGAAGTACAAAATATCAGCATTTTAAATCAATTTTAACAACACAGAACATAACAAATTACGAGTTAAAATTTTTAATTTAAATATCATTACATGGATAACATATTTTTATACTTCTTAGTATTACAAAAACAAATCAACAGTCGCACTCTCGCATACATTAATTTAAAATAAATTTTAATTGCGAGGAAATGAGAGTTATATTTTAAATCTTAATCACTCGATGATAAAGTTGATATTATTTCATTCATCATTTGTCTTATTGCTTCGAATTGTTTTTTCGTTTGCACTTAAATATTGAAACCTATTAAAAAAGGTTTTAATTTTTTAAACAATTATGCTACTATCGGAATATTGAAGATTTCTTCATACACATAATGATAATTACCAATATAAATAGAAACTTATGGTTTTACCAAAAAACAATTTAAACACAGTCTTACTATAAACCAGGGATCTGTCACTTTAATAGTTGTCTATGTGAAATACGACAAAACCAGATTAAAGAGAACCCGCGCTTAAAGTTAAACCCTGTTTAAAGTTTTTTGTGGTAAGACAGTTTAATTCTAAACATAACTCTCACTACCTCACAGTTCTACACACAGACGCTACGCTATATCTAGCTATATATACACAATGTACAAATGATTATTATAATTGTCTACGACAACTAATCTCGTTTCACTATGGTTCATTAGATTCAATGCTCTAGTAACAGGTGCGGCAATTTCACAAATAAAATATAGAAATGTACCCTTATTTATTTCATTTTTAAATAATTTAAAGATTGTTGTTTCTTTGCTTTTTGTCATAGGGTACGAATCATCATTTCCTATGTGAATCGTGTTCACACAATTATTATTTTATTTACGGAAAACAATTACTGTCATTATTATAGATGAAAAACCAAAAATATTTTCTTTTTAAACTAAAGAAAAATATGTATTCATTTAATATGACTGTTAAAGGCCTTCTAAACACTTGATTAATGCGATTAATTGATTTATGACTAAGTATTATATTATATTATTATTATAGTTTGGATAAAAAATCTTCTAACTGCTAACATTTTATTCACTCTAAATGGAACTATATTAATTGTATGCAGAGCCGCTTTTCACACGAATATCAACAATTAATTGAATCTAGTCACATATACATCAAAAATATCTAAGTCTATTCATTTATTAGTTTAGCCACTAAATTTAAGCTAAATAATTATTAAATTATTAAAGACGCATTGCTTACATCCGTGTGAAATAACATAATATTATATATTATTATTGTAGTGCCTATATCGATATGTTTCCGAGCGTATAAACCTCCGAACGAATAATAATTAATAAATTACTGCAATTAAAAATGCACCAAATAAATAGAAAAATAAATTCATTAACATTGCAGTAAACATTTGTATTAGTATTACAAAGTATAAACGCTGGTTATTTGTCTTGGTTAAGTCAAGTTAAAAATAAACTGGCTTTAAGTAAATTAAATCGATTATATTTACAAAGTATGAGAAATATTATTATTCATGATAATTTATATTTTTCAAAATTTCGACCGTCCACGATTAAGTATTTAAACTTTTTTTGACAATAATTTTATTGCTGGCAGTGAATGTTAAAAAAAGGAAAAAAATGACATCCTGCATTTACGAGGAATATGTTCAAAAAATTAATTATTAAGAAAGACAATAGAGACAAAAAATCTAGATAAATAAATCCTAGATTTTTAAAGTTATGTCTAGTTTGAATGGTTACACCTATTGAAATAACAAAAATGAATGCCGCAAAAACTCAATATCATTTTGCGTTACATAAAATTCACTAATATTACCTAATGTAGATTTGTGGGTACCTATGAGTTACAATATGATAAGTACCCACTAAAGACTTTTCATTTACTTTCGTTTATAATTTTACATAATAAATACATATTTTTAATCAGCACATATTGCTTCAGTAAGATTGACGAAATCAAGTTTTAATTTTCGTATAATAAATAATATTCTATAATTTACTATCAGATTCGAATAAAAAATGTATTAAAAAAATGAAAAGCAAGTTTGATTAATACGCTTACGTCCGTTAACCTTATAACGCGTGAAATCAAAGAAGTAATCGTTGTTTTCCACAATAGTTAAACACTTAATCGATTTATGACTCACACCTCAAAGTGTAAAGTGAAAGTGTAATTCTAGATTCGGTTATCTTTATGTAAGAAACTGAATCCGCAAGTCACATTACTTTATTTCACGTATACATAAAAATAATCAGTGAAGTAACTCACAACTCAAAATACAAAGTGTAAGTCTCCAAACTGTAATAGCGTACCAGTAAAGTGACGCACAACTCAAAGTGCAAATTGAAAGTGTGAGTAAGAACTGGTTTAGTTTTTCTACCAGAGGATATCCTTTATTAAACTGAACATGCTCAAGTCTTACAACTTTTAATTCATAAGTGATGTGACAACTCAAAGTGTAACTCTAAAGTTAGTCCTCCCGGAGTAAACCGAACCGAACAGTTATATTACTGAAGTGATTCACAACTCAAAGTGTATAGTGTAAGTCTCACAACTGCAACAACGTTTAAGTGAGTGACTCACAAGTCAAAGTGTAGTGTAAGTGTAAAGTGCAATTAAACTTGGTTATCCTCTTGTTTGTCGGCTGCTCTGTATAATGGGTTCTTGTCCTTGACGGGGAGTGGATGGGCTTCAGTGTTGAACACCCACTCGTCCAGTGAGAGTAGAGAGTCATCGGCGAATATCAGGTATAAGTACTGAAAAAAATAAAATGTATGTGTTATTTATTGTAAAACTAGCTTTCCGCCCGCGGCTTCGCCCGCGTTTTCAAAGAGAAACCCGCATAGTTCCCGTTCCCGTGGGATTTCCGGGATAAAACCTATCCTATGTGTTAATCCAAGTTACCCTCTATATGTGTGCTAAATTTCATTGTAATCGGTTCAGTAGTTTTTACGTGAAAGAGTAACAAACATCCATACAAACTTTCGCCTTTATAATAGTATTAAGATTTGATTCACTTGTCCAGATAAATTTGGAAAATAGTCAAGTGCTTTTCGTAATTGTTATACTTTTCTAATAAAAATGTAAAAAAAAATATCTAAGTTTCATTGATCAACAACTACGTCACGTCACATCACCTTTTAAAAGGTCGTCAAAACGTTCAAGCGGTGTCTTATAAAACATTCATTTTATCTAACACCTCATATCGTGGCAATAATGTTCAAGGTATAGAAATAGACTACGAACATTGTTGCCTTTTGAAAACTCTGCCCAATAGACGCATAGGAAGAGTTTTGTTTTGGACTTTTGAGTTTGGATTTTTGTGTGTGTTTCTAAACCAACAGGGCGTGTGAGTATAGAATAGATTGAGCGTGATTCTAAGTCAAAAAAAGATGTGTGCGTGTATTAGTGTACACACGAAAGAAGTGAAACTTCTTTATGACCTTATTTTTCAAGAAATAATTTACTATATGCAACTTGACAGAAATACGTCGAATCACGCGTGGTAGATATAAGAAAAAGATGGCGCGTAACGGAAAAATGTCACGCGTAACGAAAAAATGTTACACTAAATTTTTTCCAACCCCGATAAAGAAGTTTCACTTCAATAATTAGTGTTAAGCCTTGTATCCACTTGAGCATGCTCAGGCGAATGAGCGGCTCATTTGGCCGAGCCGCTCAAGTGGAGACGCCTGTGTGCTAAGTGTGAGTTTTTGCTCGCACTCGATCGCGATAAAGTTAACTCGGATTTCTATGAAATTGAAACAGCGCCGCCTAGCTTCCCCATACGTCCGCTAGGGGCGCTGTTCGATTTCCCATACTAATTCGGCTGTGACGCAGACGCGATACTAACGTTTCGTACTCGATCAAACTCACACTAGGGGTACTGAGCACGCGCGGATGATGTTTACCTTGAGCGTCTCAGCGAGGAAGAAGCTCTGCTGCACGTCGTCGCCCTGCGGCGCCGCGTGGTACACGTTCAGCAGACCCGTGTACCCGCCCTCCACGCGACAGTGCTTCTCTAGGGCCTAAGGAATAACATCATAATATATATAAATCTCGTGTCACAATGTTTGTCCTCAATGGACTCCTAAACCACTTAACCGATTATAATAAAATTCGCACACCATGTGCAGTTCGATCCAACTTGAGAGATAGGATAGTTTAAACATGTAGGTACCACGGGCGAAGCCGGGGCGGACCGCTAGTATTATATAAACTTTATTATGATAAAAATATAACAGGACAATTTAAAAAAAAAAAAGATACGAAATGTTGGTTATTAAATACCTAAACTTAATCAGCATTAAGAAAATGATGTCCGTCCGTCTATAATATGCATCTTAACAACGAAAAGTACTGAGCGAATGAGTCTTGGTATATTTTGAGTGTTCCCACACCCCAACAGAAAATCGCCGTGAAACAGTAGCATGCGAATTGTACTATGTTTCGTTCGATAGATTCCTTTATTCCCCTCGGATTTGTAGAGGCGTAAACGCAAACGGCCTCTACAAATGTTTATCATCAGGTCCTATATCGACTACTAAAGTACGGCCAACGAGAAGCGATACCAAATGTAAACAAAACACATGCAAGGTCATTGGGAATTGCAGGGGTGCGTAACTTTTTGAAAGTTGGATTTATATAGTTTTAAAAAATATCCGGCAAATTGTAATAATACCAAAAAGGATAGTCTATTTTTATAAATTTTATCATAATTTGAATTATTGTATAATGTAGATTTAAATCAAATAACGCGAATAATAATAATTTTCTGAATCATAAAATATAATAAGAATAATAAAATGGCCGCCCGAATGTTGGCGAATCCGTCTTGACGTTGTTATGTTTTTGCCGGGAGAATGAGACATTACGACAAAGGCACAAGATGGAAAGAGATAGATATTAGATTGTCAACGCCACAGTTGTTTTTTAGGTGAATGACCTTTTGTATCGCTTCTCGTTGGCCTTACTTTACGTAATATTAAAGTTACCTCAACAGCTTCCCAAGCCCAGTCGCGATACTTCTGCTCCTTAGTGAGTCGCCACATGATGAAGTAGCTCTCGAACGTCTCCGGCCGCAGCAGGTACATCTTCTCGTTGCTTTTCATCGCGCGGGCTTCCATTGCGCCTGAGAACCTGGATTATTGGATATTATATTAAATTTAGGATGAAAAAATAACGTGTGCTTATGCTAAAATAATGTATATGTGCAACGCACGACAGAAGTGAATATTCTATTTTACTATTCTTTCAAAATTTATATTTAAAAAGGATTTGAATGCCATAAAACCAAAATATCAAACTCAACAATGTTCAGGCGTCCGCCCCGAATTGGCATGAGAGACGCGGAGAGAATCACGCTTCGTGATCGAATTTTTTCTTTTCTTTAAAAATTTATATTTATAATAGATTTGAATGCCATAAAACCAAAATATCAAATTCAATTGTATGGTAATCGCAATCAATTTAGCGGCTGTTCTTATCTTTTTCTTTTGTGTACAATTAACGGTCCCAATACCATTCCGTTCACCTCAGATATTGCCTAACCTAGCCTACCTACGAAAAAACTTGATTGCGGTGCGCCAAAACACAATTTCACCTCAAAAAAATGTCCACGTTCAGAAATTACAATTTTACGGATCACACTAGACCAGTGAGTTTGTCAAATTATTTCTAGTCGCTAACTAAATACCTGAAAGCCTCCGGACCGAGTTTAGTATCAGATCGTGCGTAACTCTCGTGGCACGTGTGCGTCAG